>VMOF01000024.1:298030-515219 GCA_011764245.1 Trialeurodes vaporariorum | reverse complement strand
TCGAAAATTCACTCACTCATTCACCGGTAGTGGAGGTACTGGCGGCGCACGACAGGGAGCTGGGTGGGGACTTGGAATGAAGGTGAGCAGTGTTGCCATTCATGACGGATTGTCCTAATGGGTCTGTTGCAAACTTTTGCTACAGCAATAAAAAATGCTTATTACAATGTAAAATTGTCTGAAAAGTCCATTGGTGGCATCATAAAGTCATGAAATACAATATTAAACTCACAAGAGGTGTTTATTGAAATCCAAGATGGCGGCAAAATATCGAGGAATCTGAATGTATGCACCGTGATCATCCAAGGATTGCCAACTTTGAAACCTCACCGGAGGTAGAGGTTATGTGTTTGTTTACGTTTTGATTGGTTGTGATGGATATTGTGAGGTTGGCTATCCTTCAATGTTCGTGGTGCATGCATACAGATTGCTCGATATTTTGCCGCCATCTTGGATTTCATTAAACGCCTCTTGTAAGTTTATTATTGCTTTTTATGGCTTTCTGATGCCGCCATTGGACTTTTCAGGCGATTTTACATTAGATTATATACTCTATAGCGCTGTAGCAAAAGTTTGCAACAGACCCATTCCTCATTTATAATCCAATGTAAAATTTGGATAATTTAATGGCAACACTGAAGGGAAAAAAAGCAGAGCTGCCGTTTTGCCCGCATATAAACAGATTTTCCTTCTTAATTCAATGTAAATTATTTGATTTCCCGCCATTTTCAGCAGCAGTGGCAGAGTAGGTTGTCTTTTAATGTTTCCGTGCATCGAGGTTCAGTGCATTTATTTTTTATTTTGAGATTTTTGTTTTATTTTTGTTTCTTCTTTCTTTTTAAAATGTTCAATTTTGAAATTGCTTTCACGTTCCTTTGAAGCAGTGTCTGCCTGTACTTGACTGGCTGAGTTGATGCTTCCGGGAATTAACTTACGCAGCTTTAACCAGAAGACCCGTATGCAGGAGTTTATCCTCTTTCTCTCTCTGTTGGTCCATTGGAATCCATGTGTTAAAAAAGGACACAGGTGTAGACTGGAGGCTCGTGATAGCCTCTCTCTGCCTTCATGCCATCATTTTCTAACACATATATTTAAGAGGGAAAAAGAGAGAGAAAAAACTAATGTCGGCTTACAGCTTTGTCTTTAACATCCTAACCTTACGGGATCTTACAGTATAACGCTGTTACAGTTCAAACGCTGATAATCATGATATCGTTTGATTCTGACGATCCAATCACAAGTTTTGACTTGTTTTTTTTTCCCTCTGTTTGGTTAGGTTAGGTTAGGTTAGGTAAGAAAATAAGCTTTTTACTTTACTCGCTCTCATAATCTTCAATAAAAGCAAACTCTTCAACAATGAAATGACAAAACCAATTCAAATCAGTGATAGTACGCAGCGAAATACCCGGTATATCAAACATAACTAAACTTATTAAAGAATCTGAAGAGCTAAGAAAATGTAAAAAAATATTATGAAAAACTGCCAACTGGAATAAAAAAGGAGTCAACAAGTAAAGTATTTAACAATTGGGTCAAAATGTATCTCTGTATTCAATGTCCATACACCGTAGAGGAGTATTCAGAAGCTTAATTTAAGATTAATCTTATCTTTATCTTTATTTAATATTTCTTTAATAATCTTCTGTAGTAATATTTATTTCATAATTAAGCTCAATCCCCATGTGAACTGACATACATTTGTTGAAGCCTCTGTGCAACATTACACATAAATTATTATTATTAGTATTACTATTATTAGGTTAGGTTACACCTCACATGTTTTTAAAAACATATAAGTAAAAGGGATTTATACGATGTTTCCCTTTTTCAATGTGCGTAGTGTTTGCTGCACTAAAGTGTCGAAAGAATGATGTTCACGCCAAAGTTGCCATGGTTTCAATGAAGACTTAGGTTAGTTCTTCTAGAGTAAGAGTCGCGAGTTGGAAGCCTCCAAGAGTCGATCAAGTGAAGAAGTCTCATCAATTATATAGTTGTTTTATTATAATTACAGTGCTAAGTTGCATGAATGTTATGGATTTACGATGTTATATTGTGGTAATTAAGCTTTCGATTGTTCACAAATACATAGAATTCAGTTGCCGTAAGTTGCTTTCATACGATTCCGTTTTGGTCATTATTCCTTCTTCGTAAACCTTACGAAACGTACTTTTGAGAAATATCAGAAAAAACATGGTGCCGTGACCAGGATTTACACAACGCAGGTAGTCTCATCATTGTTATAATATTACATGAATGAATTGAATTGGGATTACAACGTATTTTCATGTAAATAACAGTATTTCAAGATTTTATAATTTGGAATAATGGCCGACAGTGATATTTTCAGTATTTGTGAAGAAAGCAGACAAAATACGGATAAAAGAAAGCCGAACGTATCAGCTGTTGGCAGTGTTGGCAGGAAGATCTGGGTGCGGCGCGGCTAGCGAGCGCCACGCTCAGTGCAAGCGTGCGGATCAGCTTCGTACCGCTCATCAGCTGATGGACGCTCTTTGATAACTTCGCGTCGTCAAAAATGTTCAATGCTTATTTCACAGTATTGTCAGATGTCCGCAGATTACCAGTGTTATTCATCAGTATCCACGACTGCAAAGTACCAGTGTTGTCAGATGTCCGCTGATTACCAGTGTTATTCTTCCGTATCCGCAACTGCACTGTGACCGTATCGACTCGTTCGATATTTAGAAAGGCATCGTTCCTTTTTTGTATCGATTATTTCGATATTTAGTAACGCATTGTTCGTTATTTAGAAAGGCATCGTTCCTTTTTTGTATCGATTATTTCGATATTTAGTAACGCATTGTTCGTTATTTAGAAAGGCATCGTTCCTTTTTTGTATCGATTATTTCGATATTTAGTAACGCATTGTTCGTTATTTAGAAAGGCATCGTTCCTTTTTTGTATCGATTATTTCGATATTTAGTAACGCATTGTTCGTTATTTAGAAAGGCATCGTTCCTTTTTTGTATCGATTATTTCGATATTTAGTAACGCATTGTTCGTTATTTAGAAAGGCATCGTTCCTTTTTTGTATCGATTATTTCGATATTTAGTAACGCATTGTTCGTTATTTAGAAAGGCATCGTTCCTTTTTTGTATCGATTATTTCGATATTTAGTAACGCATTGTTCGTTATTTAGAAAGGCATCGTTCCTTTTTTGTATCGATTATTTCGATATTTAGTAACGCATTGTTCGTTATTTAGAAAGGCATCGTTCCTTTTTTGTATCGATTATTTCGATATTTAGTAACGCATTGTTCGTTATTTAGAAAGGCATCGTTCCTTTTTTGTATCGATTATTTCGATATTTAGTAACGCATTGTTCGTTATTTAGAAAGGCACCGTTCCTTTTTGTATCGATTTGTTCGATATGTTTATTCACATGTTATATACATATGTTTATATGTTTAAATGTTATATTTATATATTTTTATTATACATATAGCTGCATTAAGACACCACGTTCTTCTTACATTTGTATCGCTTCTTTCGATATTACGCGGGTGTCTAACTGCACTTGTTGAATTTGTATGCGACATAAGCAACGATGTTTTCTCGATACATTTGACCTTTTTTGTTACAAGTGCGACGTCTAAGAAGATCTATATCCACATCGAAATTTTTCGATAGCTCTTGTATGGATTACTTATTATTTTTATCATATGTATTGATTATTTAATTCCATTTTCGTTTCTCAGTATTCTACAATATTTTATTATATGGTTTTTGGCTTGACACTTCTTTGAAGATGTTCTCAACTACTGCTGGGTATTATCCGGTATTCTTTAGTTGTTCCAATACATCGGTATCATGCCGTTGCGCCCGTGTCGCCCGTTATACAAACTTGCTTGTGACTTCGATGAAAGCATGGATTGTCTTGACGCTTATCGTGTCGTCACGCCTGTGACACTGACTCGCTTGAGTCTACGATGTTTGCATCGATTAGTTCAATACTTTAGCATCTTAATGCTCCAATGAAGGTACCTCTAATTAAAGTGGCACTCGTTTAAATAATTATTTATTATTTCTGTTTTTATTTCCGAGCGTTTACGGGCAAATCGGGCAAGAAGACATGAGCCTCTGAAATTGTAGTTTTCCAGCCTAACTTCTATTTGAACTTCTAGTTCCATGACTCGGACGATTCTCTCGTCTTTTACTCTCCAGACACATTCTTTCGCCAAGGATTCTTCAAACTCGAGTGTTTGCCTTTGATACCCCGAATTTTGTCCCTTCGCCAATGATCCCAAACTCACCCTCGATGACTTAAATTCAGGTATAAGATTATTTTAATAATTTTGATCCACTCTGTGACGAATCTGCTGCAGAAATAAGATTGTATCATGACTTCATTTAACGGTTGCCCTCTCAGAACGTATAATTCGGTGATATTGCCGTAAGCCTCCAAAATGTCAGCCTTTGAAGAGAATGAGGAGAAAAATTCAGATGGTTTAACCGACTATTCTTACAACTGCAACGATTCACTTTTCGGGTAGATGCATTAAATTAGTTGTATCGTGTTCTGGCTTTAGGTGAATTGTCGAATTTATATAAAATAAAACAAAAAGTAAAAATCAATGTGGTATTGAAATATGGTAATATTTTATGGTTCATTTTGATAAAGTAGAAAAAGCTCAGATAATCGTGGCAATTGATTAGAAAAAGACCCTATGACTAGTGTTGTAAATTTTGTAGCAACATGCATGAGAATTGAGTATACGATGTTTTCACAGATGGATTGTTCTCCTGTTTTCGAGGAAAAGGCTCATTCATTGGAAGCTTAAGTTCACTCACAGTTCAAAAATCGCTAGATAAGGCGGTTAAGTGATGATCCTTGTAAATGATCCTCTTATACCCGTGTACGTGTGTTGTCAATTTGATTGTTAAATCAAGAGAGATCACAGTGGTCGACAATCGCGTAATCGACCAAGTGCTAATTAATTCCCGGATTCTATCGCCACGATTTCCGATTTCCATTAATTGATTTTTTTTTAGCAGCAATTGCAATGTACAATCAACATTGCAGATTTGTTTGACTGATTGATCACTGCATAAAAGTAAGAGCAACTGACGAATGATAATCAACGGGAAGGTGTGCAGTTCGTACAAGATTCATGCTGGAAGCGAAGATCAGAGATTGTAGAGCAGTGCTCTAGTTCTGTGTTTCAACCATATTTCAATCATTATTTACTAAAGAATAATATAATGTTAATACTAAGTATAATGTTACTTATTAGTAACTTGACTTATTAGTAATGTAGTAATGTAGTAATTAAGTACTTGACTTATTAGTAATGAAGTACATTATAATATCATACTAAGTTAACTTCCAACCACACTATTTAAGGCCGAATCGTCAATCGAAAAAATTTAGTGCTGTATACTGGTGCAAAAGTTTCATAAAATTGAAATAATTTCTGAAGTAGCAGTGATTTTTTATTATTAAGAAGTCTTAGCTTTTAATGTCGGCATCTTCTGCCATACACTGATAAATATCAGATTTTTTCATTTGAGCTGAATATTTCACTGGATTTCTAGTCTTTTTATTACGAAAATGTTGTTCTGCAGATTTGTGACGCAGACATAACGCTAGTTATTTTTGAAATGTTTATAGATACCTAGATGAAACTTCGTTTCCACAATTTTAAATTAAATGTGTCACAATTGATTGACAAAAATTTTAAAGATGCTGAGTGTCGGTAGAAGTTGAGACGCTTCTTGTGCTTATGTGCTAATCAAATTGTGTCCTGCAGGTTTCAATCAGCAATCTTTGATGAACGTACATAGTACCTGCCAAGTTCCATGTTTAAAAATCGTTGTGATTCAATAGCGAGCTCAGTGTCTTAACAGTTCGACTATTATTATTTGGCTTCCTATATTTATGACAGAACTTATCTTTATTCGAGAACGGTGAATTTGAGACCAATATTTGGCACCATATCACCGCAAAGGAGATGATAACAGGCAGTAATTCGGAAAAGCATCTAAAAAGTTCAAAAGCAGATGGAGTCCAATCGGTGGCCAAGTTTACCTTACTGATTCATTAATTTGATTTTTAATATAACTATCAAATTTTACCTGACTTAACCCTTAACTGCGCCGTGGCACCCCTGAGGCACAAAATATGTTTCCTCCATTTTGAACTCTTAAAGTTAAAATATCATTTTTTTTCACGTCGTCACCCCTCCAGCACATATCGAGGAAAAGTTTCGATTTTTCACCGAGGCCTGAAAAAGCAAGGCCCCACGTCAGGCGCCATCTGAGCATTAGAAAACATATTTAACCGTTTGACCTTGATTTTTTCCCTATACTGGCCCATGTTAAATTGAGTACTTTGCAGATCTCTTTGGCGCAAGAATTAATGCTAGGAATTTTTTCACTATTTTTCCCTTTCATTTTGAGTCAAAATCAATTGAAAAATCATGTTTTCGAACGAAAAAAAAAAAAAAAAATCGCGCAGTAAAGGGTTAAACCGATTTTGGAAAAAATACTTGTTGCTCCAGTTGTTTTGCTCATAGAGTCAGAAAATTCATCACTTTATTCGATCAACTTGTTAACCAGCGATCGAAAGTAAATGACTGAAGTATGACACTTTGATAAAATAATCAGTTACAGACGTTATCCTCACATATAAAATAGTTTCAGCTTAGAAACTATATTCTTCTCACCCGTATTGTTTTCTTTTGTTATATGTGCCTATGTGAGGAAAAAGTATGGACTCAGTAAAGCTCCACTGGGGACAGTATAATTGTGTACTTATCGACTCATCGAGATTCTCAAGTGAATGTCCAACTTTACCGAAAGCAAGACGGAAACATGTTCCATAACCCCTTCAGACCCTTCATCAATTCATCATTCAGGATTGTTAAAAAATGGCTGCGACCGCTACACTTCCGAAGGTTCTCCTAAGTTCCGCCAATTTTAACCAAAAGTTCTGTTTTGAAATCTCCAGAGATTTCAAGGTGGCCGGTATGTTCACGCCAAAGTTGCCATGGTTTCAATGAAGACTTAGGTTAGTTCTTCTAGAGTAAGAGTCGCGAGTTGGAAGCCTCCAAGAGTCGATCAAGTGAAGAAGTCTCATCAATTATATATTGTTTTATTATAATTACAGTGCTAAGTTGCATGAATGTTATGGTTTTACGATGTTATATTGTGGTAATTAAGCTTTCGATTGTTCACAAATACATAGAATTCAGTTGCCGTAAGTTGCTTTCATACGATTCCGTTTTGGTCATTATTCCTTCTTCGTAAACCTTACGAAACGTACTTTTGAGAAATATCAGAAAAAACATGGTGCCGTGACCAGGATTTACACAACGCAGGTAGTCTCATCATTGTTATAATATTACATGAATGAATTGAATTGGGATTACAACGTATTTTCATGAAAAATACAGTATTTCAAGATTTTATAATTTGGAATAATGGCCGACAGTGATATTTTCAGTATTTGTGAAGAAAGCAGACAAAATACGGATAAAAGAAAGCCGAACGTATCAGCTGTTGGCAGTGTTGGCAGGAAGATCTGGGTGCGGCGCGGCTAGCGAGCGCCACGCTCAGTGCAAGCGTGCGGATCAGCTTCGTACCGCTCATCAGCTGATGGACGCTCTTTGATAACTTCGCGTCGTCAAAAATGTTCAATGCTTATTTCACAGTATTGTCAGATGTCCGCAGATTACCAGTGTTATTCATCAGTATCCACGACTGCAAAGTACCAGTGTTGTCAGATGTCCGCTGATTACCAGTGTTATTCTTCCGTATCCGCAACTGCACTGTGACCGTATCGACTCGTTCGATATTTAGAAAGGCATCGTTCCTTTTTTGTATCGATTATTTCGATATTTAGTAACGCATTGTTCGTTATTTAGAAAGGCATCGTTCCTTTTTTGTATCGATTATTTCGATATTTAGTAACGCATTGTTCGTTATTTAGAAAGGCATCGTTCCTTTTTTGTATCGATTATTTCGATATTTAGTAACGCATTGTTCGTTATTTAGAAAGGCATCGTTCCTTTTTTGTATCGATTATTTCGATATTTAGTAACGCATTGTTCGTTATTTAGAAAGGCATCTTTCCCTTTTTTTGTATCGATTATTTCGATATTTAGTAACGCATTGTTCGTTATTTAGAAAGGCATCGTTCCTTTTTTGTATCGATTATTTCGATATTTAGTAACGCATTGTTCGTTATTTAGAAAGGCATCTTTCCCTTTTTTTGTATCGATTATTTCGATATTTAGTAACGCATTGTTCGTTATTTAGAAAGGCATCGTTCCTTTTTTGTATCGATTATTTCGATATTTAGTAACGCATTGTTCGTTATTTAGAAAGGCATCGTTCCTTTTTTGTATCGATTATTTCGATATTTAGTAACGCATTGTTCGTTATTTAGAAAGGCATCGTTCCTTTTTTGTATCGATTATTTCGATATTTAGTAACGCATTGTTCGTTATTTAGAAAGGCACCGTTCCTTTTTGTATCGATTTGTTCGATATGTTTATTCACATGTTATATACATATGTTTATATGTTTAAATGTTATTTTTATATTTTTTATTATACATATAGCTGCATTAAGACACCACGTTCTTCTTACATTTGTATCGCTTCTTTCGATATTACGCGGGTGTCTAACTGCACTTGTTGAATTTGTATGCGACATAAGCAACGATGTTTTCTCGATACATTTGACCTTTTTTGTTACAAGTGCGACGTCTAAGAAGATCTATATCCACATCGAAATTTTTCGATAGCTCTTGTATGGATTACTTATTATTTTTATCATATGTATTGATTATTTAATTCCATTTTCGTTTCTCAGTATTCTACAATATTTTATTATATGGTTTTTGGCTTGACACTTCTTTGAAGATGTTCTCAACTACTGCTGGGTATTATCCGTATTCTTTAGTTGTTCCAATACATCGGTATCATGCCGTTGCGCCCGTGTCGCCCGTTATACAAACTTGCTTGTGACTTCGATGAAAGCATGGATTGTCTTGACGCTTATCGTGTCGTCACGCCTGTGACACTGACTCGCTTGAGTCTACGATGTTTGCATCGATTAGTTCAATACTTTAGCATCTTAATGCTCCAATGAAGGTACCTCTAATTAAAGTGGCACTCGTTTAAATAATTATTTATTATTTCTGTTTTTATTTCCGAGCGTTTACGGGCAAATCGGGCAAGAAGACATGAGCCTCTGAAATTGTAGTTTTCCAGCCTAACTTCTATTTGAACTTCTAGTTCCATGACTCGGACGATTCTCTCGTCTTTTACTCTCCAGACACATTCTTTCGCCAAGGATTCTTCAAACTCGAGTGTTTGCCTTTGATACCCCGAATTTTGTCCCTTCGCCAATGACCCCAAAACTCACCCTCGATGACTTAAATTCAGGTATAAGATTATTTTAATAATTTTGATCCACTCTGTGACGAATCTGCTGCAGAAATAAGATTGTATCATGACTTCATTTAACGGTTGCCCTCTCAGAACGTATAATTCGGTGATATTGCCGTAAGCCTCCAAAATGTCAGCCTTTGAAGAGAATGAGGAGAAAAATTCAGATGGTTTAACCGACTATTCTTACAACTGCAACGATTCACTTTTCGGGTAGATGCATTAAATTAGTTGTATCGTGTTCTGGCTTTAGGTGAATTGTCGAATTTATATAAAATAAAACAAAAAGTAAAAATCAATGTGGTATTGAAATATGGTAATATTTTATGGTTCATTTTGATAAAGTAGAAAAAGCTCAGATAATCGTGGCAATTGATTAGAAAAAGACCCTATGACTAGTGTTGTAAATTTTGTAGCAACATGCATGAGAATTGAGTATACGATGTTTTCACAGATGGATTGTTCTCCTGTTTTCGAGGAAAAGGCTCATTCATTGGAAGCTTAAGTTCACTCACAGTTCAAAAATCGCTAGATAAGGCGGTTAAGTGATGATCCTTGTAAATGATCCTCTTATACCCGTGTACGTGTGTTGTCAATTTGATTGTTAAATCAAGAGAGATCACAGTGGTCGACAATCGCGTAATCGACCAAGTGCTAATTAATTCCCGGATTCTATCGCCACGATTTCCGATTTCCATTAATTGATTTTTTTTTAGCAGCAATTGCAATGTACAATCAACATTGCAGATTTGTTTGACTGATTGATCACTGCATAAAAGTAAGAGCAACTGACGAATGATAATCAACGGGAAGGTGTGCAGTTCGTACAAGATTCATGCTGGAAGCGAAGATCAGAGATTGTAGAGCAGTGCTCTAGTTCTGTGTTTCAACCATATTTCAATCATTATTTACTAAAGAATAATATAATGTTAATACTAAGTATAATGTTACTTATTAGTAACTTGACTTATTAGTAATGTAGTAATGTAGTAATTAAGTACTTGACTTATTAGTAATGAAGTACATTATAATATCATACTAAGTTAACTTCCAACCACACTATTTAAGGCCGAATCGTCAATCGAAAAAATTTAGTGCTGTATACTGGTGCAAAAGTTTCATAAAATTGAAATAATTTCTGAAGTAGCAGTGATTTTTTATTATTAAGAAGTCTTAGCTTTTAATGTCGGCATCTTCTGCCATACACTGATAAATATCAGATTTTTTCATTTGAGCTGAATATTTCACTGGATTTCTAGTCTTTTTATTACGAAAATGTTGTTCTGCAGATTTGTGACGCAGACATAACGCTAGTTATTTTTGAAATGTTTATAGATACCTAGATGAAACTTCGTTTCCACAATTTTAAATTAAATGTGTCACAATTGATTGACAAAAATTTTAAAGATGCTGAGTGTCGGTAGAAGTTGAGACGCTTCTTGTGCTTATGTGCTAATCAAATTGTGTCCTGCAGGTTTCAATCAGCAATCTTTGATGAACGTACATAGTACCTGCCAAGTTCCATGTTTAAAAATCGTTGTGATTCAATAGCGAGCTCAGTGTCTTAACAGTTCGACTATTATTATTTGGCTTCCTATATTTATGACAGAACTTATCTTTATTCGAGAACGGTGAATTTGAGACCAATATTTGGCACCATATCACCGCAAAGGAGATGATAACAGGCAGTAATTCGGAAAAGCATCTAAAAAGTTCAAAAGCAGATGGAGTCCAATCGGTGGCCAAGTTTACCTTACTGATTCATTAAATTTTATTTTTAATATAACTATCAAATTTTACCTGACTTAACCCTTAACTGCGCCGTGGCACCCCTGAGGCACAAAATATGTTTCCTCCATTTTGAACTCTTAAAGTTAAAATATCATTTTTTTTCACGTCGTCACCCCTCCAGCACATATCGAGGAAAAGTTTCGATTTTTCACCGAGGCCTGAAAAAGCAAGGCCCCACGTCAGGCGCCATCTGAGCATTAGAAAACATTTTTAACCGTTTGACCTTGATTTTTTCCCTATACTGGCCCATGTTAAATTGAGTACTTTGCAGATCTCTTTGGCGCAAGAATTAATGCTAGGAATTTTTTCACTATTTTTCCCTTTCATTTTGAGTCAAAATCAATTGAAAAATCATGTTTTCGAACGAAAAAAAAAAAAAAAAAATCGCGCAGTAAAGGGTTAAACCGATTTTGGAAAAAATACTTGTTGCTCCAGTTGTTTTGCTCATAGAGTCAGAAAATTCATCACTTTATTCGATCAACTTGTTAACCAGCGATCGAAAGTAAATGACTGAAGTATGACACTTTGATAAAATAATCAGTTACAGACGTTATCCTCACATATAAAATAGTTTCAGCTTAGAAACTATATTCTTCTCACCCGTATTGTTTTCTTTTGTTATATGTGCCTATGTGAGGAAAAAGTATGGACTCAGTAAAGCTCCACTGGGGACAGTATAATTGTGTACTTATCGACTCATCGAGATTCTCAAGTGAATGTCCAACTTTACCGAAAGCAAGACGGAAACATGTTCCATAACCCCTTCAGACCCTTCATCAATTCATCATTCAGGATTGTTAAAAAATGGCTGCGACCGCTACACTTCCGAAGGTTCTCCTAAGTTCCGCCAATTTTAACCAAAAAGTTCTGTTTTGAAATCTCCAGAGATTTCAAGGTGGCCGGTATGTTCACGCCAAAGTTGCCATGGTTTCAATGAAGACTTAGGTTAGTTCTTCTAGAGTAAGAGTCGCGAGTTGGAAGCCTCCAAGAGTCGATCAAGTGAAGAAGTCTCATCAATTATATAGTTGTTTTATTATAATTACAGTGCTAAGTTGCATGAATGTTATGGATTTACGATGTTATATTGTGGTAATTAAGCTTTCGATTGTTCACAAATACATAGAATTCAGTTGCCGTAAGTTGCTTTCATACGATTCCGTTTTGGTCATTATTCCTTCTTCGTAAACCTTACGAAACGTACTTTTGAGAAATATCAGAAAAAACAAATGATACGCCCTGATAAAAGCGAAATGTAAAAAAAAACTACATTAATTTTTCCACCAGCTAACGCCTTTTCGTCTCTCTCCTTCTAACCATTGGACATAAAGTAGAGTATGCCTCATCCACTGTGATATGAAATGTTTGCGACAAGAGCCAAAAATCAGTGTCATTTTTGACTAAACGTCAAATATTATCTAAAGTATACGATTTTTCCCATGAACAATAAAATTCCGCAAATCGATAACATTTGGGATGCTAATTTTGAGAATGATATAAATTTCTTCTTAAATTGCCATGATTTTCCGCAAATTTTAAATGTTTGCATTGTTGACGTTAAGTTTAAATTATTAAAAAAAAAAAAAAAAAAAAAAAAATGCTTTGTTTCGATTGACACTAAAGGCGAATTCCAACTTGGCAGGTCAAATTCGATATTTATATCGAAAAAGCGCACAAATATTGCTGCGAGAGACACAACAAATTACGTGAGATTATGAAAAATTTGAAGAGAGCGGACGTTTCTGGAATTTTCATGAAAATTCCAGAAAACAATTGCACGCACTTCCTTTCTAATTTTCCAATTTTTCTACCGGCCGCTTTTGTTGATTTTATCGGAACTCCCCCCCCCCCCCCCCCCCCCCACCTAAACTTCGAAAAATTATGGTTTAAAATGTACATACTTGGTTTTTTGTCCATGAAACTGGCAACATGACTAGCAGCCCCTTCAATTGTTTTTAGGCTCTCCGCACAACGCAACGCAACGCAGCGCTCATTTCTCCCCTTATCTTTGTTTGCTTATCAGCGAGGTTGTATTATTTGTAGTGAGCGTTTTGAATTGAGCGGCGCGGAATCATTGCGGTCAGTGGAAACACGCCCGCATTATAGTGCAGTTGAATCAAAGCCACGTTGTCACATTCAGCCAACTTCACACAACAAACAGCTCCGTTCGCGGATGACAGCGAAGGAATTCAAGACCTTTCAAAAGGTGGCAACAAAGCATATTGGAATCGATTTCAAACCTCGGGAATGTACTACATGGTGGCTGGGTGACTAACAAAAAAGAGGGGACGAGAGATATAATTCAAATGGTTTGACATAATAATGTGGTCGACATAGAAACGCAGTCTCTTCACTTTTCAGACTCGAAAAAACAAAACAAAAATCTACGAAAATAAATGAATAGAGAGAAAATTCAAGCGATTTTATTAAAACTTTGGAATGAAAGAATTTCTTGTTCGGACGGTTCACTAAAAAAGGATTATCAGTGGAATTAGACTTAACTTTTCACTGCATATTTTTTTTTTTTTTCTGAACCAAATATGAATTGTTCAATTCAATGTGTGGTCTGATACTCATAATAAGGAAAAATAGTAACAAACATAAATAAAAAAATAAAAAATATTTGGAAATTTTTCCGGTTTCCTAACTAATTTTTACTATTATTTACAAATTACTCGTTACTTTAACATCATGAGACCTGCCCCATGTAGAGCTCTAGAAAGTCAAAAGTATAATAAAATTCGCCGCATAGTTTTAATTACCAAAAAATACTACATGAAATTACCATATATTTTTTTTACTTTAGTTGGATTTTTCAAAAAACAAATGACACAGTATTGCTAAATAAATAAAAAAGTTACAATAATGGATGAGAAAAGTCATATAAAATCATCGTTTTCAATCATTTAAGCATAAGTCAAAACTTTCCAGTAACTTTATTTCTTAAAAGTATTTTCCGTAATTAAAATCGGGGTTCAAAGTTTATAAATGATAACTTTATGAGAAATTTACTTCCTGATTTACGGCCAAGTTTTGACGATCATAGACCATAGTGAACTGGTATGATGTTTAGAAAATTTCAACGAAGTGTAAAAATATTTGATTAAGATATTTGAAATCCGTCGATGCAGTAAAATTAGCGAGGACCGCTTCTTTACTATAAATTGTCACCAATTCTCACGCTTTTCCTTATATCGCTTAAAAAAAATTTCCGAGAAGTGGAAGCTCTATGAGAACAAGTGAGACAGAACATTTGCTTTCCTCCATTTTTTTTTTTTTTTTTTTTTTTTTTTTCGTGACTTATTCCTCCTCACGAATTTGACCGATCACGGTTATCGACTGTTCTTTGATTATACGATTGAAATCATTGCCAAAATCATTAATCATCAATCATCATTTAGTGATAGGCATAGGGAATTCTACAGTATATGTACAGTCGACGAATTAAATAATGTCAGTTGACTCCTTAAATCTTGGCAAGGTAGGCCACCTTCAATGCTTCATTTACATTTGAAATCAGTATTTCAAGTTACCAGAGTTACCTACCTAACCCAAAATCAAAAGAGTCAACTTACATTATTTAATTTGTTGATTATTTACACTCACAAACCTGGTACCAGGCACCGAGTGGTGGTTGTAGGGGGGGGGGGGGGGGTTAGCTGGTTTAACAAACGCGTACCTAGCTCTATAAGCCTAAACTGATCGTGAGATGAACAGATGAGTACAAATAGATAGATACACTTTTATCTGCATCGATTCCATATACATGCACGGGCACACATACACACACAATTCGCCGAATAAGAGCACCCGATCACATTGACATTTAATTGAGTATTCGCGCAGGTATGTATAGGCAGGCAGGCAGGCAATCTGTCCCGTTCGACGGTTCACCTACTCCTGGAATATTCGATGCGTGCAAAAGTTTCGCTTGACGCGCAATGATTAGAGCAGGCGGAGATGGAACAACCCCCCCCCCCTCCCCATCGACCATCACCTAGTAACCCTACCCACAGCTCTCTGGCTCGGGATCTCCCTTGATTATCTGACAATTCGTTCAGGTTGTCATTAGAGACAAGCAGGAATGTTCTCTGTTCCTTGTTCAAACAATCAAGGAATTAATCAACCAACAGTCGATCAGCGTTATCAGATTTCTAAGCAGAGTGACATATAGCCTTCGATCTGACAACGTTGAATTTAGCCTGTTTTCATAGGGAATTCTATTCGGTGGAGCTCGTTTCAGAAGTGTAGGCGCACCTAGACTATAATCTTTTCCGAATTTTCAAATGGGGCAGTTGCAAGAGTCTAAAATTGTGTGTTTTTTATAAAGAAAATGATAGTGCTTGATGTGCTGAGAACAATGGTGTCTTTGGTTTTTTCATCAGTATCCCGGTTTTGGAGATACACACATGTAAATTTGCAAGAAATCGTGTGCGTAGTGACGACACTACGCGGAGTTCCCGCATTTGTAACAATGTATTTTGGGCCAAAATTCCATTCCCGGAACAATGGGACTAAATTAGAAACCAAAGGCATCTTTGTTCTCAACTCATCAAGTACTTTCATTTTCTTTATAAAAAAAAACAACAATTCAGACCCTTGCAACTGCCCCATTGCATGCCTTCAAATTGCAACAAAAAGTGCCTCTGATTTAACCCGCCGTCAGTCGCGCCCTAAAAACTTCCGCGAGTAGTCGCGCGGGGTCGTTTTCGACCCCAAAGTTCTTTCGTCCCATTAAACCATTGTCATTCAAAATTTTGATTTCAATTATGCAGAATAGTAATAAGTATGTCTTTGTAAAGCTTTTCACGTGAAAATTGGATTTGAAAAAAGAATTTTACGTTCAGTAATTGGTATATTGTAATCTGTGTCGGAAAAACCCTAAAAATTTGATATTTCCCAGATTTTTATCGGTCAGCTGCCTTTAACTAGTTTTGAAACTCCTAAACCGATGTTTTTTTTACTTCTAGGCACTACAGAAGATAATTTCATGAAAAAAAAGTATGGGGTTATTGGGGCAAGTTTTCGAGATATACCCCCCTCAACACCCCTCCTATATTTAGTCCTAAGATTTTGGAGATGAAACAACTAACCATCTGAAAAACTTTATTTTTTACCGAATGAGATGGAAAAAACGCCAATTAAGGTAAGCAAGATTCTATCACTAAAAAACAGAATTGAAATTGAGGATTCAGGGGAGGGCTAGAGGGGAAAAGGGTGTTGTGGTGGGGGGGGCGGATAGCAAAGTGGAGATCCTTGAATTTTTTTTTTGCTGTGATCTTTTTGCTTTTCGTACATGATTCCAGATACCCCTCCCTTCCGCTTTCCCCCCACCGCCCACCTTCATTGCCCCTCTCATTCCCTTTTTACCCTTCCCACTCGCCGCCCTATGTGATAAAATCATACTTTCGCGGAAAAAAAACAAAAACATTTATGATAAGTGGCGTCGCTTGTAATCTGGCAACGCCGCATTTCGTGGATTCAAATGCCTAAAAAAGTCAAACTAATGGAGGTGCGCAGTGCATTCCCTCGAATCGACACTTTGCACGGGTTTAAATTGACAAAACGCGGTGCTGCCAGATCGCAAGTGGCACCGCACTGATTTAGGTAAAAATTAATACGTAAGAAATTGGGATAAACGAGTAATTTAGAAAAAAACAGTGAGAGCCAACATTAGATTTGCTGAAAGTACTGTAGTAAGTATAGAAAAGTGAAAAACCAACGGCAATCACATCCCGCAAGTGTAAACACCGCACAGAATCCACGTTTACGTTATGTTCACTCGGTCACATTTTATGAACGTGAGTAGTCGCGCGGGGTCGAAAACGACCCCAAGCAACTTTGACGCGTCCGTGCTTCAAAACGAATGATTAAATTAAGTTCAAACTAACAGGGTGGGTAGTCCAAACCCTTGAAGGAAGGTACTGAAACGGACGAGCTAAAACTTAAAAATTTTCATGGACAAAATTGCATTATTCTGACCCCTGGGGTCGTTTTCGACCCCGCGCGACTGATGGCGGGTTAAATCTTTTGACTTTAAAGTGTTCCTCTATAAAAAACCAACCCTATATTTTATTTTCATTAACTTTCATTGTAAGAAATAATGTTGAAAAATGCCAAAGATTATTGGTCTAGGTGCGCCTATACTTCTGAAACTACCTCTAACAGGGGCCGCATCAAGTTGAAACTCTCCGAGTCAACCGATGCCTCGAATCTGCACCGCCGACCAATCAGATGCAAGCATTCGTGAAAAGTGAGGTTACGCTAATTCTAATAAGTCCGACTTTTCGCAAACTTGATCGGGCCCCTAAAATTTTTCTGACACCGGAAAGTTTTATAGAAATATAGCATATATCAGTCTAAAGCTCGGGAGATGGGCGGTAATTGAAAATACCATTTTTTTAATTAATGTAAAATGGATACGGTATGAAAAAGTAATGGCTTGTAAATTGTAAATGAATTAAAGTCATAATCGGCTTTTTAGGAGTAAAAAACAGGCAGGTCCTGGCGGAATGACCAAGGCATACCATAGTGACCTATTGACTCCTTGAAAGCAATGTGATTTCAACGTACCTGTATCATTAAATTTACGGTTTGGTTTTTTAAAACTCGCTAAAATACACACTTTTGACAGAAAACTGCTCATTCGTTTCGTTTTAAACGAGTTAATGATGCAACTTCTATACGACCAGTGGCGGAGCGTACAATTTGGCTACGTTGAAGTTCGTCCATTTAAACCCTTGAAAAAGATCGAACTATCGGGTGTTCGGTGAACACCTTCGCATTCGACCTTTCACATGGGTTTAAATGGAAACAATGCAACTCGTTTCAAAAATGCACACTACGCCACTGTCTACGACAGTTAATCATCGGCGTCAGCGAAAAGTCTTGATGCCGCGAAATTACCCTTAAATTTCGAGGACTTTTGGGGGACAAACCCCCACATTGACGGTAGGTAACATTATGTGTATATTCTTTTAGCCTCCCCGAAAAAAAAAAATGCAACAAATAGAGAAAGCTATAGCTAGTGTGTGGTGTCTTGTCTTTGCAAACAGCGAATATTGACGACACTTATAAATCATTATTCTTGTGATAAGGTAGAGTGCGTCCGATATTTCCGTTTAAGAATTTCCGCTGCAAAAAAAAGCTAAAAAAAGAATCTGTTGCTTACCGGTATTTGGGTCACGGAATCCATTAAAATTAGGTGGGGCACGTTTCTAAAGGCACTGCATTGTGAAACTATCCGTATTCATGGGCTTCTGAAGGGAACAGAGAGAGAGAGAGAGAAAGAGTGAAAAAGGGGTGAGAGGGATAAAGAAAGGGTGTAGAAGAAAAGCCAATACACAAAGGCACTAGGATGTGAGCGCGGGGGTCCGGGTATATAAGGAACGAAGAACAAGCGAGGAGGAGCGTACAGCCGTATGGCAGCGAAAAGCAAGGAAAGAAATAGAAACCCGTTAATTTTAAAACGGGTATTATTCTAAACTTTAAAAGCATTGTTAGAATACCTGGAAAGAAGATTTATCGAAGCGGTAAGATTAACTTTATAAGGAAACCTTAACGACGTCGACGTCCTCTGACCCGCCTCGACGCCCAGTGGAAGCAAAAGCCGGGTCTTTTTCAAACTATGTACTATCGGCACCGGAAGTAGACACTTGCGCCTTCGAAATGTTGTCGAGGCAAAAAGCAGTACAGATTTTAGGTCAAGCAGACGGAAGAATATAAGCAACGTGTGTTGCCTTTTTTTAGGATGCTCATTGTCAATGGAAATCTCCTATTTTAAATGTCCAGCGTAAAAAATGTCTGACAAGAAATGTCCATTACAACAATGTCCGCTCTAAAATTTTCAATGCTCAATTGGTTCAGAGTAAATAAATGTCCAAAAGGAAGAATATCCAACTGTAGATTCTGTCCATGAATCTAAATGTCCCCAAGGAGGTGACTGAAATTAGAAATAAACGAAGAAGTTCAAAAGTAGGAATGAACATAGGTTTTCACAAAGCTGTCCTTAGACCAAGCTTCAAGAAAATGGTCCTGTACATCTGATAACATTGGTTACAAACTATACGTTGCCATTATGTTCCAAACAGCTGAGAATGTAATGACTGCGTATTTAATGCTTTTTTATTGTTGCTACGGAAAGGGCCCTGACTGCTGGCACCATAAATTTCACCGTTTTCTGACCAAAATTGAATTTTTTTTTTCTTTTTTCTTCAATTTTTTCGCATACTTAGTTTACAATTGGGCAATATTTGAAGGGACATTTATGTCAGTGGCCTAGCGTGTAACTTGGCAACATTGTATTGTGTCCATTCAAACCCGTATAAAAGGTCGAATGCGAAGGTGTTCACCGAACACTCTATCCTTCGATCTTTTTCATGGGTTTAAATGGACAAACTGCAATATTGCCAAATAGCACATTACGCCACTGATTTATGTATGATGGAAAAATTGTACACTGGACATTTATTTATTGTGGACAAATTGTGAATTGGTCATTTTATAAAGGACATTGTTGCAATGGACATTTCTTGCTGGGCATTTTGTACATTGGACATTTTGAATAGGACATTTCCACCTGTCACCTTTTTTAGTCATCGTGTGTATTTGCAAAAGAATTTTAAGTGCCTTCAATTCGCTTGATCCAGGCAAAATGAACACGGCGGAAAAGGAGCATTTAACAACCCACTCAAACCGAGTGAGTGAGCGTTAAAATCGACAAAATGACCTAGTCCTAAAAGGGTTAAACTAAGAGAGTCTTCCCACGGTGCGGCGTAACTTGGGGCCGCTAGCTTGAGAGTTTGCTTAAATTTTTACAAGGTAGCGTCTCCTTGCTTGCGAGCTTCTGCACTGTAATTGATGCATGAAGTCTGTGCCGCGCCGCGCGAATACGCAACACGCTTTACCCCGGTGCAACCGTTGAAGCGGCAAAAAAAAAAAAATAAACCCGACGAAAAGAAGATAAGCTTGCTGGGGTGCGGCGCGGCGAGTGCAGGAATCCCGTGTAGGAAACTATGCTTTAAACTGTGCGAGGTATTATACGCGCATTTACGCGTGAACTCTGCGAGCTTTAATCAGAATCAATTTTTATGAGGGCGCAACATGTAATAAAAAGAAAGTCGTGGATTTTGGAAAAACCATTATATCATGACAACTGGCATTCAACTGGTAACAAGGAGTATAAGCATAGAGAGATAACGACTTGTTATAAGTCAATACCGTCTACAATCATACCAAGTTGCTTTTTTGAGGTTATGCGGTCGGGTCGTCCTGGTGTTCGTAAGTTTATAGTGAGCAAAGTGCAACCCTTGAGAGCGATCGACTCCATTTGCCAAGCCGAATCGATAGAGGGGTCACAAGCTGGGTTTTGGCGACATCACCTTTTTGCCCACCAAACTTGTAATCTTTTGATCAACCAGTGGAATTGTCGGTGAATCAAGAAATGACAATCATTCAAAATACACGAGACAGCCGCTCTATGAAATAACGGACTTTTATCGTTCTCGCTTGGGCGGTCGACATTTCGACAACGGCTCAATATGACGGATATTTGGCAGCGATGTCTTCGAGATGTCTTCAGTCTGTGTCTGTCAAGTTTTGGATTGGTCCCGCGAAGCACTAATCACTAATCAGTTTGTCGTGCCTGTCGTGTTTTCGCTCCGCGCCTTGCTAAAGAGGGGCTGAGTTATTGCATGGAAGCGAGACAGAGCAATCGAGCGTCTATTGGTCTGTACGAATGTATGG
The DNA here is from genome assembly GCA_011764245.1 of Trialeurodes vaporariorum. Taxonomy (NCBI): domain Eukaryota; kingdom Metazoa; phylum Arthropoda; class Insecta; order Hemiptera; family Aleyrodidae; genus Trialeurodes; species Trialeurodes vaporariorum. Next base: position 494,273 of record VMOF01000024.1, on the reverse strand, counting down.
GGCGTCTATAAAATTAGCTCCTTTCCGCGCAACGGGCTCACGGTCTTCGTTGCATTAGGATTATTAGCATCTATTGGTCTGTATGAATGTATAGGGCGCAGATGTTTGTTTGTCTGTATCCCAGCATAACTTTTGAAGTAATGGTCCATTAACATCTACATTTTGCAGAGAAGTTGATTTTAACATTTTTCAGAAGTACTTATTTTTGTTTTTTCGAAATTTTATTTTTTAGGCAAGTTATGGAGGTTAAAAGGTTTCCATTAAAATCAATGGGAAAAAATAGGTAAACATAGGGAAAAATTGGAATATTTAAAAAATAGCTGTCTGAATTCTGATTGAAATTTGCTAAAAAAATTTGCAAGCAGCCTGCAGTAAAATGAACCCATTAAGTGGGGTCTGAGGGTCTCCCCCAGAATATTAAAGGGGGGTCTGGGGATTTCCCCCAAAAAAGATAAGGGGGTCGGGGGGCCCCAGATTAAGTTTGATGTGAGAAAATGTTTGTGGGGTATTCCCATTTTATTTACTCTTACTCTTTCTTTCCTTTTTTCGCTTATTTCGCTTATTTTCCTTGTTTTCTTCTTTTCTCTGTTTTGCTGCCCTAAAAAGATGCCTGATGCCCTCAGTGGAGGCGGCCGGGCCTTTAGTTACCCTGCTGCTTGAAAGATCAACTTGACAACATTTGGCAACTGCGACAGTCAAAATGCGAGGAAAAAGCATCGGGAAGGGCCCCAGTGTAGAGCGGTGCAGCATAGCTCTCACTCGGTACTCCGCGCTCGCTTTCAAACTAAGAACTGTGTAATTCGATTTTAATTCGAATCCAATTCTTTAGTTAACAATAATTTAACCCCTAACTCGTGAGAGCCGAGCGCCGGAGTCGTCGGAGTCGGGGCCACACTTAATCTGAATTAGTCAAAAGATTCGACTCGTGATAATTAAATCCGATTCAGACCAGAGTAAAAGATAGAGATAGGGAGAGAGAGAGAGAGAGAGAGAGAGAGAGAGAGAGAGAGAGAGAGAGAGAGAGAGAGAGAGAAAAAAGAGAGAATTAGACAGCACAGAGAATGAAAAAGAGAGAGAGAGAGAGAGAGGAAGAGACTGAGCCGCGCGACGAGGCGCCGAAATCTAGCGCGGCGTAGTGCCGAAACTTGTAACTAAACCTCGAAATAATTTGAAGTGAGACGCGGCACGGCTAATTTGATGGTTTCCAGCGGAACGCATAATCAATGCGCGACTTCATCCGACCACCCCCTCCTCTCCCCTCCACCTTCCCACCACAAACGGGTGAGCTTTAAGCACACGAGAAAAGAGAGCTCGGGGAGAGGAGAAGAGAGAGAGATGAGAGAGGGAGGGGAAAGACAGTGATGACTGAGTAATTTGATTAGGAACTGAAACTCTCTCCCTTGCCCCCCCTTTTACCCCTTTCCACGGCTGCGGGCTTGAAAAAACTATCAGAATGAGAAGAGACTCCGGCAGATATCTGGTGGAGGAGAATGGTCGGCGGAGAAGGGGGTGGGGGAGGGGGAGGGGGAGGAGGAGGCAAAGCGACATGACAGCGATCGTGAGTCTCATTCGAATATGGAAGTGGATTCTATAAAGCTGGAGATTGCGAATATGATGATTTTCCATTTGCAGCCGCAGGCGCAGAAAGAATGACATACTTACGTATATTGTTTGGTGCCTATTCACCTTGTACTTACGGCGTGCAATTTGTACAGTGTTAATACAGGGTGAGCCAATCGAGTTCTTTGCTAACTTTTGATTTAAGCGATTAAATAGTTAGTTCTAGCGTAAAATCTAGTGGAAATTACGATGAGCATGATTTAAAGTTCAAGGCGTAAAACAGCTGAGCGGAGGGACTATCAGAGATTCATGTCTAATTTGAGGCTTTCCTCTATGTGTTTCCAGAGATAGAGTGACAAATTAGACAGGAATCCTTATTTGTCAGAAGGCACGAGAGACGTGAAACATCCATGCTCTATAAGCACTCAGATTTCCATTGTAATCTTTGCCGTGCACGGTGCACCCACTATTGAGGAGTCCGCGCGACAAGACCATCGAACAATCTGATGTCTCTACCATTATTCGAACCCGGGACCTACGGTTTGGCAGCCAATTTTCCTGACCACCAAGCCTAGGCACCAACGCCGGCGAGGAAACAGTTCTTTGTAAACAACAGAAATGACGGATGCACTAATTTTGATCTTAAATCAAAAAGCATAGATAGGTGTGAATTGAAAATGCATTCGCAAGATCATAGCGAAATGACAGCCTTGGCGTGGCGTGTCGATAATTTTTTTAACTCTTTGATTGATCTCGATGGAAAAATGAGAGGTTAACACGCCTTTGCCCGCAAAACTTCCCGGGGCAGGATGAGCAGGGGTGCGGGCGCGGTGTCTCACTTCACACTTGAGACGAATACTTAGACGGGCGTTAATTACTTTCAAATGGCTGTTAGCTCAGGAACAAGGAGCAACGCTGAGTTGAATGTACGAGGGGGACGAAGATAAGTGAAGGGGGGGGGGAAGGGGACTTAAAAGAACAGGAGAATCAAGATGGGAGGTAAAGACGAAGGGGGTGGGCGAAAGTATGAGGGAGGGAGGTTTGGAAGTCATAATTAATGATGGAAATTGATGGTAATAAGCACTTGGATTTGTCTTCGGTCGCCGCGTCCGTCTCGAATATCTCACGCAAATCTGGTTGAGTCCACCCTCATCCCCCACCCCCGCCCGCGTTAATGAAAAGTGCTTGTTTATCCATTATCGCCCCCCCCCCCCTCATTTTTCCCCCACCCCGTCCCTCTGCGAAACCCCGGGTGTTTCCTATATTCCTATATCTTGGAGTATGATGCTAGGTTTAAGGTTTCAAGATCTCGGTGAATGAATCGGAAGCGGACTCCAGGCGTGACATTAGCTACCTCGCCGGATTCTTCCTAATACTAGAGTACTAGAGGAATCGTTGAGAGACTTCATTCGGATGAACGCAAAACGTAGCCATGCGGCTCTCATTCTCATCAAACCAATCACAGAGCTCGCATTCAAGTTTCCGATAAGAGCATCCGTCTACATTTGGTGCGTGGCAAATCAAATATTGGTCTTAAGGAACGCCTTGATTGTGACCAATGGAACATCTGTGACACTGTTGCGCTGATTTTGACCGTTGGGACTGCCATGGAATTGCACAAACAGAATAGATTTTCCATATAGTATCAAATGGAAACATTTTTTCAGTCTCTTTCCGTTGACTTTTCAAGATGACAGACTTATCTCTGTCTTTGTCTTTCGCATGGCTTTCGATGGGGGTAGTTTGAAACTTCTCAAGAAAGGCGGAGTGAATAAAATGCATCCAAATGAGCCCAACTCTCCATTCTGATTGTGGTATTTTGTGGTACTGGGACTTAAATAATCAAAATAAAGGACGGTATTCAAAATGAGCGATTTTGGCCCAAAGATAAAAATGCAAGATATTTTCTGGCGTGATAGAGGGTGATTCCAGGGTTCAGAATCTGGCCTACTTTTAAATTTGGCCCAAGGGAACAGGGGGGGGGGGGGGTCAAAGTGGGGACCTTTAAGTGCCCATAACTTTTTAACGAATAAAGCTATTTGAATGAACTTTTCGTGAAAAGATAGGTCTTGCAAAGAGCTTTCGATTGGTGTATAGGAAAGTTGTCTTGCTTTAATTTTTAATCGATTTATCGAAGTTTTTTCGATTTTTTGAAAATCTATTTTTTCGATTTTTGCAAGTATCGACAAGGCGATCGCACGGATCATCACAAATAATTTCCGTGGTAAAACTAGACAAAATTTGCTACAAAACAACGCAAACCGCATGCTGGGGAAATGATTCGTTGCGGAGTTATGATTTTTCAAATCTAGCGCCTCCGTATGAAATGGCGCTCCCCCAAGTGCGGACCCCCATTTTTATTTAATAATCAAAAAGAGGATAAAATTCTAAGACTTTTGGTACAAACCGAAGGTCGATATCGTTTTTCGTTTCGATATATCGAAGGTCAAAGTTCGATTTGGGCCCATTTTCAAAAAATCATTACTCCTCTTTGAAAAGTCGTAATTTAAAAAACAAGGAGTCTAAAATACTGTAAAAAGACCTCCGGTTTGCGCCAAAATGCTCAGTTTGTTATGCCTTTTTGATTGATGTATGACTCAATAGGCGTCGTCCCTCGGAATTTTTTAGATAGCCCCCCGGGGGGGGTCAAAAACGTTAAAAATGTTTGAGGGCTTTAAAACTAAGTTTTGACTAAATGTTTGTTAGAGTTGAATTTTTTTCTGAAAAGAACTTGCTTTTTACAGTATTTTAGACTCCTTGTTTTTAAGCTACGACTTTTCAAAGAGGAGTAATGATTTTTGAAAATGGGCCCAAATCGAACTTTGACCTTCGATATATCGAAAACGAAAAACGATATCGACCTTCGGTTTGTACCAAAAGTCTTAGAATTTTATCCTCTTTTTGATTATTAAATAAAAATGGGGGTCCGCACTTGGGGGAGCGCCATTTCATACGGAGGCGCTAGATTTGAAAAATCATAACTCCGCAACGAATCATTTCCCCAGCATGCGGTTTGCGTTGTTTTGTAGCAAATTTTGTCTAGTTTTACCACGGAAATTATTTGTGATGATCCGTGCGATCGCCTTGTCGATACTTGCAAAAATCGAAAAAATAGATTTTCAAAAAATCGAAAAAACTTCGATAAATCGATTAAAAATTAAAGCAAGACAACTTTCCTATACACCAATCGAAAGCTCTTTGCAAGACCTATCTTTTCACGAAAAGTTCATTCAAATAGCTTTATTCGTTAAAAAGTTATGGGCACTTAAAGGTCCCCACTTTGACCCCCCCCCCCCCCTGTTCCCTTGGGCCAAATTTAAAAAGTAGGCCAGATTCTGAACCCTGGAATCACCCTCTATCACGCCAGAAAATATCTTGCATTTTTATCTTTGGGCCAAAATCGCTCATTTTGAATACCGTCCTTTGTTGTGTTTGGTAGAGAACTATGTGGAACAAGGAGTATTGGTATTTTTCCATTAAAGCTCGCAAAACGCATCAATATGCTGTGATGCAGCGTGCAATCTGGCGACGTTGTATTTAGTCCATTTAAACGCACGAAATAATTATTATATCGAAGAACGCGTACCATCGAATCAATATTTTACATGGGTTTACATGGAAAAAATTTAGCGATGACAGATTGTAAGTGACGCCCCCGTTTAAATTGGGTTATCCGTATATTACACTGACCTGATTCAGGATTTTTATTTATCTTTATTAGCTCAGTTGAACGTAATTTTCAGAGAAAGATTTCAATTCAATGAGATAAGTATTAAATATGGCCTATACCTCCAGGAGTTGTCTAGCGTTATGTTGCCTCCAACTGCTCATAGTATATTCTATATTATGAAAGAGCCATCGGATCTACATTCTTATTTGCGCAAATCAAGCAGAATAAAAAGGTACATTTCCTTTAAGTACGTGTTAAAAGTTACTCCATGAAAGAGTCGAATCTAGGGTTTTAAGCATGAGGCACGGTGTAGCGATATTCGAGATCAAAAAACTTTTCCTCCCATCAGAATGCAAGCCTCGAAGCATCATTTTTACGTTTATTAAATTTGAAAGCTCCAACTTTCAGCATAGTTTCCACGAGCGGGGAATCAATCTCCTCTGTCGTCAGACACATACATCCGTACGTATACACGTTCAAAGCTCACGGGCGGATCAAAAGTTCAAAAGTTTCAGAGACCTATAGCTTGCACACTCTTCGTAAATTTTCCCCTCGGAGTGTGGATCATCTCTCATCTACATGTTTCAAACTCGCGCACCCCTCGGAGTCGTCAAAAGATTTGTGAGTGAGTAGAGCGTCGAACTTTAGTAACGTGGCTGAAATTACAGTCGGGTCACAACTGATGATAACTCGGTGAGTAAACAAGTCAATCAACAATCAACAACCTCCACTAGTCGAGACAAAGTTGCCAAATCTTCGAGCCAAATCTCCACAGTGTCAGTTGAATAATCGTTGAAAAGAATGCATCGGTAACAGGCACCGGTCCAGTAACATACACTTTTCTTTTTTTTTCCAAGAAAACTAAGAAATCAGATCTCATTTTGTTTGTGTTAATAATTTTAAAGCAATTTAGGTATACGAAGCAGAGTTCTTCAAATGCAAAATTTTGTGAATTTGATGCTTTGAAACTAGAGATATTGAAGGATAAAGACAGTCACCTCATGTGATCAATTATTTCTAGCTATTTCTAAGGTCACCTCTTAAAGAAAACTCCCGTAGTCCCTTATTGGTTAGCTTTTAGCACGGAAAAAAAGATTAGTGAAAATAACCATTCAGATACCTGATTTTGGCACCTGCTAGATGTTATGGTAAACTTGACCAGAAGTATGGTACATTTACCGATACTTTGAGTAAATTCGACATGCAATCAGGTAACATCACCTAGTACCTAGTCAAAACATAGTATACTTCTGGTTAACATTACCATAACAGCTAGCAGGTACCAAAATCAGGTATCCGTATGGTTATTTTCACCGTAGTTTTTTTTCCGCGAGGTCAAGGGAGCCTATGTTATGTCTCAAAGGAGTCTTTTAAAGCAAGAAAATAAGACAATTCAGACAATCTACAGGGGATGTCTTTCACAAAAACGAAAAGTTATGTTACCGCTACATTTAAAACCAATTTGGTACAAATTTGTACCGTCAGGATACGAGGAGTTAATTAAAATAAAAAGGTAGCCCAAAGAAAAATCACTGAGTTTTATTCTGCAATCATAGAGGTTCATCTACACTTATCTAAAATGATCTTTACCGTGAAGTGACCCATGTAAACAAACACTTTCTCATCCGTAATATTTTCTACTCCAGAGGGACACTTTCAATCTCCGGCGAATTCTAGAGCTGCACCCTTTTTGCACAATCTGTCAACCGAGAGTCATGACCATCATAGTGGGAGTGAGAGGGAGGTAGTGGGAGAGAGTGGGAGGGAGTTGGAGGGGGTCAAGGATCCTCTCTCAGGTTAACGTCAAACTTTCCTCCAATCACCCTTCCCTTTTTTTAACCCTCTCCCCCTTTGATCAAGCGAAGAGAGGGGTCGGGACTTGTGTGCCTTTAAACGAAGCGTAAAATGAACTGGTCCGGGATAAGGTATTTGATTTTGGGCGCGATTTCCTTCGTTTTTGGCGCGTCGTTAACCTCAAACGCCTGGCTGAAATTGCCATTCAGCAGGGTTGCCAATACTGGCGTAGCGTGCAATTCGGCAACGTTGCAATCTGTCCATTTAAAGCTGTGAGAAATATCAAACTATTTGGTGTTCGGTGAACACTTTTACATGGGTTTAAATGGACACAGTACAATGTTTCCTAATTTCACGGTACGCCACTTATTTCTTATTTCTTGTAGTTTACAATATGGCTCATGGTTGTGTACATGGTTGCTGAACTATCTCATGGAAAAATTTGTTTTCTGCTCACACGGAGAAAAAACTTTTCGTTAAATATGGTTTTTGTGGAGATGGGGGGGGGGGGCAAGGGAGGGCTAGCAAGGCGAGACATCAAATAACCAAAAACATTGAGAGTTAAACCAGCTGTGAGAACCAGAAGAGTTTACAAACCACCATTTGACTGCTCAGTAGCGCACCGAGAGTTTCTTCATCTCACTCTTTTCTCCATTAAAAAACGTATGTTGGACAAGGATGGACAAGGGGATAAAACCCTTTCTTTCTTTCCTTTTCCTACTTATACATTCAAATGGAAATGAGAGAGATGATGGAAGAGATCCTGATTGCGCCAGTGTAGACGACTCAAATATGAGAATAGTTAACTATTCCTGCTCCGCAGTACTGGTTTTGCCTAAACAGTTAATTGAAGGCGCATCACGATGTATTACATTATTTTGCACACGTTCAGTTTTGAAGTATTTTCAAAGTCCATAAGAAAGTTTTTGGGAAGACTTACTTGCAGTTATAGCAACTAAAATTTTCGGGTTTAGAACCGAACGAAATGGAGGTAAAATGGAACCCCCCCTTCGCGCCGAAAACTCACTTTATTATAGGGTCAGGAATATACACTGAGAAAAGAGAACGTGCTCTGCTCGCTTTCAAGGGTTTTCATATCTTTTGAAACTGGGGCCGCTTGACTGGCAACTCATGGCTATGTAACATGGGCGAAAAGGGGATGTCGCCAAAACCCAGCTTGTGACCCCTCTATCGATTCAGCTTGGCAAATGAAGTCGATCGCTCTCAAGGGTTCTTGTATCTTTTGAAACTGGGGCCGCTTGAGCTGCAAAGAGCAGCAAACGTTGAACGTGACCGTCCCGGAACGTTAAAAGGGGGTCTCCCCCAGATTTAATTGATGTGATAAAGTGTTAGTAGGGTATTCCTTACAGTTTTTTCCGTTTGATCATAAGAAATTTCAAGCAAATTACAATTTTTTTGTATTTAGTAAATTTCAATGTACTCATTTTTTCTTTGTTTGCTTAATCTGGCAACACTTAGGTGTCAAGTTCATAAGGCCAAAAGCGTATACATCCCGGTCTCGGCATATTCCAAACCAATGCTGTCAGATTTGACATCAAAGTTACCATTATTTCCCATACAATTGAATGTAAAGTGTTTATCTTCTTTGCAAAATCTCGCAGCACTGTTCCAAACTGTAATCTGAGATCCTCGGGACCGAGGTAATAATACATCCTCTGAACCTTTCTTCCCTTACGTTCCCCAGTAACCATTACCTCGTTCTCTTCTCTACTCGCCATTAAAATCCGCCCGTTGCTGACATTAGGGTTATACAAGGATTTAATACCTAATGGGACAAGTAATTTTCTTTATTTGCATAGTAAAGAAGTTATTAAGGCTACGAGTTTTAATACGCGCATGTCAACAGGAAACAGAACAGATATATAGTTCTAGCGAGGACAACTGAAAAGAGTTTTCATCTTTGCTATTTCTTTTTAATTTTCAGTTCGCTCAAGTTTTCTTACAGTAGAGGTTTTCCTCAAAGATCCGGCCTTTTTTTTTTTTTTTTTGATGCATGCAAGGTTCTATTCAGCGTTGCTAGATTTCTGGGATAGAATCGTTTTCACAACATTTATAAGTAAATATAAGTGAATGAGCAATTAGGTGGAGCTACCGCGAAAGTATATTGTTTAATGGGTTTTTTATTATTATTACTATTTACTGATGATTTCATCCGTAACCGAAAGATCTCAAAGTTCAGTTCAGTGTATGACTATAGAAATGCGCAAAAAATATTGATAGGTAATTATTTCTCAACTGGATGACTTGCTGACTTTAAAAACTGTGCGGATAATTTGATAATTTAACTGTGATTTCACCGATTATGAGTAAATATTACGGATGGGAATATTCACGTACATTAACTGAACCGAACTGTGTAATCTTTTGGTCAAACGATAGAATCGCACTGCTAAATTGTCAAAATAACGGCAAGTTCTCTATTCTCGTTTTTTAAATTCAATGACGATTCCACCAGTTGTGAAAATATTGCAGAAGATAGTATTTTCGTGCATTACAGTAGAGCTCGTTTCAGAAGTGTAGGCGTACCCAAACCATAGTCTTTGGCGAATTTCAATTTTTATTCCTTCAAATCATACCGAATTTGCCCCTGACTTTATTCTTCGTGTTTAAAGTGTTCCTCATTGAAAAGTGAACACTCAATTTCATTTTCATTAATTTTCATCGAGCATTATCAGAAATAATATTGAAAAATTCCAAAGATTATCGGTCTAGATGCGCCTACACTTCTGAAACCATCTCTATATGCTGGACTTAACTATGTAACATGTTCGTCAACTGGCGCGGCCGCGGCGTGGCGAATATATTTGTCAATGAATTGAAAATGACATTGTATATATACAAACGGTAACTACTCTCGTTAAGGCTGATTTTGGAACCTGGAAAACAAGATAGTTAACTTGACCACATCGTCGTGTTGGGTTGTCTGAATTAAAGCTTTACTTCAGGCATGTTTAGTTTAAGTATATTATTTGCTTGTTTTATTCAACCAGACATTATTTGTTCAACTGTCTACTATCTTTTTTTGGCAGGTACCTAATTAAGTATTCATGATGGTGAATCTGACCAATTAATATTTGTACGGTGCTACTGCCGCTCCTCATTTTATAATATCGATCGATGTATCGAATGAAGATCGAGACATCGAATCAATCTGAATCTGGCAACTGCGTATGCATCCGCGTTCGAATGAGCTGCTAAGTTGTAGGAAAGTAACAGTGAAATGGTTGGGGGGGGGGGGGGGTGGGGGGTGTGGAATCTGTGGGTCGAGGGAGGAGGGAAGAGGGCGCTGAAAGGAGTGGGCGGAGGGTGAGGGGGGAGGGGTGGGAGGAGAGGGGAGGAGGGCGGATTGCAGAGTCGCGTTGAATAGCACTCGCAAACAGTGAATGCAGAGCTCTGTGTGTATTGATATTGTTAAGAGCTTTAATCCAGATTCAAATACCTACTTAGTACCAGTGAGCTGTACTTTTGATGATGTGGTTGAGTTTCAATTAAAAACGAGCAAACGGCAGTATGATAATAACTTACACAGTTTCGAATCGGGAATGTGAATGGACTCGAAACGGGGGAACTAAAAAAAGGAGAAACGTGAAACATTGTGAAGATCTTCAACATTCCCCCCCCCCCCGCCTCTTTTTATGACTTCTACCTGTTCCTTATTTCTTTCCCCTTCGTTTAAAAATGATCCTTCTTTTTAAAATTCTCGTTCCGCGTTTCCTTTTGAATGCCCTCTCGCTTCTCGAAAGGGATTCCGTCTCTCTCCAATTTCCATACTATCTACAAAGAAACAATGAATTGAATAAGGTTTTGTTGCTATTAATTGAAAATTTCAAACTATTATTCTGGCTCTATACTTAATTGAGAGTGAGTGAGAAGTCAGGAAAAAAAAAAAACGATAAATTTAAATTAAAATATAAGTTTTAATGGTCCTCTAAAAAGGAATACAAAAGTACGAATTGAAAAGAGATCTACAGAAACGCAAGACATTGCTTTTTATGAAGAAAAATAGCAACCTATTTAAATGAATTTCACGTCCAACAAAACTATTTTTTTTTGGACGTCCGATTTTCCAATATGTGTGAATTGTCATAAAAAGCTGAGGATCATGAGGCAATAGTCCTGAAGAAAAACGATGAATGCCACATTGAATATGACAAAATTATCGTTTCATGGTCATCTCACGGGACACAAATTGAGTGGGGGTCTGCAGAAGTGTGAGACCGTAAATTTGGTGGATGAAAATACAGTGATTATTTTAAGCGTTATTTACATCTACTCCACTCTTTCAGCTTAACCCTATAAGAGCCAGGTTAGTTCAAAGAACGCCACTCTTCCGTTTCTAAGGAAGGTAGGAAACTATTCGTACTCGGAGAAGTTGGTATTGCCTATACGGTAAATTGAAGGCGCCAGAAGACACCTTATCTTGTAAGTGTTTTCATCGATAATCGCTTTCATTCGAAATGAAGACTAGAACAAATTGAAAAAGACTAGAGTGGAAAAAACGAGTAAACTCGGGCTTGGTCCATAAAGGGGTAAAAACAAAACTGCGTTTTTTTTTTGTTTTTTGTTTTTTTAAAGAAAATCGTTCTTCCCCTAGAATCAGATTTCAGTCTAATGTCCAAGAAATTATTAAAACTTGATAGGTTCCACTGGCGGATCCAGGAATACATCGTCTCTCTCTTCCATTAGAACGCGTATGATAGAAAAGGACAGATTAGGGACAGTCACGTGATTTCGCCCCCTCTTCTATCCTTTGCTATCACATGCATTCTAATGGGAGAGAAAGAGAAGAGCAGTAACTTGAATCCGCTATAGTGTTAGGTTCATACGATAATTTTGAAAAATTTAGAATAGCTTAGGGCAAAAAGTGCTCCCTTGACTCTGCACTTTTGGCTGGTACCGGTGGGAAATGGTATCCAGTTCAGCTCGGATTATTTCAAATGGACGATTTATTTAAATCTATTTCCTACAGAGTTAACGAGAAGTTATTGAAAGTTTGCGTGTTCATCGTTATATTTTCGCGAACTTTTACGGTACAATCAATGAACTTTCCATACTTTTGCGCTGCAAATGTGCTCAACAGACCTTTGAAAGTATTCCTTTTAATCTGAGATACCCCTCCCCCCTCACACACTCCGGAAGGTGCTGTTATTTGAGATATCGAACCGAGACAAGATTTAGACTTGATTTTCTCCATTTTTAACACTCTCGAAATTTCTTCTCTTCCTCCTCAAACCTCATCGTTTAATTGGCGCTAGTGCTCTGCATCAATCAATACTCTCAATCCTCGCACGATGGTCTATGAGATCTCCAAAAGTTGGCCAAAAATCAGAGAGTAAATTTCATATCAATTAATCATTTCTAAACTTTCAACAGTGGCGGCTCGTGCAATTTGGCAACAATATTTGGCCTCTATTTGAATCTATGAACAACAATCGATTGCTATTGAAGCAGCGATTCACTATCGATTCGATTGTTTTCCATAAAATCAAATGGAGGGAAAGCATTGTTGCCAAATTGCACGAGCCGCCAATGACTTTCAAGACCAATTTTAATCACTGAGAACCTTTCTATCAAGTGAATTAAACCTAGAATAATTTGTCAATGGGAAGTTTTGACTTTATCTTAAAGGTCGGAAACCAATTATTTGTGATGACTTTTTTTAAACCACACTCATTTTTAACCCTTTTTGTTTCAATCTCAGACCACCGTGTCTTGTCTCTCCTTATCCTGGTGCAGCGCTGCTCCCCTCTTCAATAATTCCGAAACTAAGTAAATTAATAATGATTCCGCGACTTCAAAATGCAAGTGAAGAAAAATAAAAAAATAAAAAAAAACCCAGAGACCACGCGCAGTTTTCTTCGAACGAAAGCGGTAACGAGAAATAAAGAAATCTAGTTGTGGGAAAGAAAGCGGGTGGGCGAGGGACGGAAGGGAGGGGGGAGGGGGTAAAGGAAAGGAGAAAAATTGTAAGGAAGTCCATTTCATTTGAATATTTTGCCATTTCCGAATTAATTTGAGTTTCCTCATTTATTTTCCTATCCCCCTCCCCCCAATCTACACCCCCTCTTTCGCGTGCCTTCTCTCACGCTCGCATTTTTCTCCCGAATCTTCAAGTTTCTTTCCTCTCTCTCTCTCTCTCTCTCTCTCTCTCTCTCTCTCTCTCTCTCTCTCTCTCTCTCTCTCTCGCTCTCTCCCTCGTCTTCACGACCGCATTTTTCCCATCTTCACAACTCGACAAATGGAGTCGAAGTAACGACTTTAGACAATACTTCTTTCATTTCATTTCTATCATCAGTCGCATCGTCATCTTCGTCATTTTAATAGTCATCATCGGGAGAGGGAAGAAAAAAAAAAGGGAACTTGTTAGATTTAAATAAATGATATCCCTCCGCCGCTTGCTAACTTTTTAATTAATTTTATTTCAATTTTACGCGCGCGCCAGCAGTTGTGGGTCATAAATATTCATTCATTTATTTTTTATTTTTATTTATTTATTTTTTTTTTCGTACACCAAAGCCAACAAAGCATATTGCGCTCTAGTAATTATTGGACATTTATTTCAAGCAACCGCGCGCAATGAACCTTCATCTAGCTTCCTCATTACCAGATGATAAAAACTTTGATTACTCCGCTTATACGTGCCACGGTCTTTATACACTTTTCAATAGAATGAAAAACTTTGCAGCTTCAACGATCATTTCAAGCAGTAAAAAGCCTTTGGTCCTGTTGTAACGATAATACCTAAAGTGTCAAGAAACTCAGCATAATTGCACGTTAGGCACTAACAATGCAACAAAGAATCGTAAATTTCACTCGGGCGATTAAGTGTCTTACAAAGAAGTAGATCACATTCATTCTCTTTCTTAATGCCCGTATGGTTTTAGGTAGACGGGAGGCGATAAACTGCCATAGGTGCTCAGTTGAATTAAATATATAGGAGATTAGGGTTTAAAATATGATATTTATACTTTCTCGCTCTAAAAAAATTAGAAAAAATGAGAAAGTATATTGCGATGGCGCAGAGATTTTCAAGGTATTTTGTTTCGATACTTGGCCCACTATATGACTAAGTCAATCATGAGAATTATGAAATAATTGGCTCTCATCATGTCTAATACTATCCTAAAGAACATCTATCTATGACATGTTAATATTTTCTCAATTAAGTGTGGTTTGGAGCGATAAATGTGTATACAATTTCTGTATGGCGTCCATGATCTATAAGAGCATAACTTTTGCACAATAGGTCCAAATATACTCACATTTTGCAGAAAGATTGCATTTAACATTTCCCAGAGGGACTACAATCGGCGAAAAATCAGTAAATACATTTTTCATCAATTCATCATTTGTAAGCTTTTTAAACAAACTTTAATCACAAAGAACACTTTCAACAAGTCATTGAAACTTAGAAGTATCACCGACAAGTTTTAAATTAAGCTTAAAAGGTTGAAAAAGATTATTTTGGGGGACTCTTTTCACTGATTTTGTGTCATTTTTTTTCGATCTCAGACCATAGTGTCCGTACAACACGCATACAAATTATGCATCGAGGGATTACAGTGTCAATACACTGAATCAAAACATAGATTATTTACGTATTTTAAAAATTTGGGATTTGCTGCTTACTTTTCACTTAATAATTTTTTTGATTCTCCCCGACTCCTTAAGTCTGTAGTTTTGAAGACAACGGCCGCTCGTGAAATCTGGCGATTGTGCTCTTTGGCCGTTTCAACCTATGAAGAAAGATCGAATCTAAGTGAAACCCGAAACCTCACCGAAGGTTCGATTATTTTATGCAGGCTTCAATGGGCGAAGTTCATTGTTGCCACATTTCACGAGCCGCCTCTGATGCTTGAAGTTTTGCTCCAATTAATATGTCCACGTATTCGTGGTTGGAGCTAGTGTGCGGCGACACTAACACCCTCGCTCAATGTTGTCAGATTGGGGTGAAAAAGCCGTACGTTTTACATTGATTTAAATGGGGACGATACGGCTTTTTACCCTCGATCTGGCAACACTGCCTTCGCTGCAGCCGTGTATGCATTAACGCTTAAATGAAAAGCTCGCAGAGTCATAAAGGCCGATCAAGAAGTCTCTCTCTCTCTCAGACCATTCAAACGCGTGTGTAAGGAAAGGATAGGAAGAGGAGCCATCGCCTGATTTAGCCCTATCTCTGTCCTCTTCCAAAGCGCGCGAGTGAACGGAGGGGAGAAAGAGAGAGGAAAGGACAAATTCCGGATACGCCACTGGGCACTCACTGGGGCCACGACGCGACGCGGTTATTGAGGAGGAGGTGCATTTAAAGAGGCGTCAAAAGGGTGCGGGAAGGGGGTGGGGGTGGGCCGCGGCCGGTGGGGGCGTGATTCCGGAGATTTTGATTGGACTGGAAGTGTGCTCATCAGGATTGCCATTTTTTGGATAGTAATCCGATTTTACTCCCCCCCTCATTGACTTAATGTAAAAGTTGGTAATTATAGGAAAATCTGGCAACATCGGTTGCTCACAAAGATATTGCACACTCACTCAGAGATAGTCGAGTCTCAAGCTCGGAGTCGCGCAGAGAGAATAATCTTGTAATAGTAACACAATTATCGGTAATTTACCCCTTTTCCGCCTTCCTACCCCCCCCCCCCCCCGGCACCCACCTTCACCATCGCCCTTGCACTTCACAGAGTATGGACTCCTTCGTAAGGTCCATTGTATGTAAGCTTGCGCCGAGAGAGCTGTTGGTCGAAGCTTTTGGTATCGTTGCCAATTTTGGCAAGAAATCATTAACCATATACCACTTACGTGCACTGAAAAAAGTACTTGGTTAAAGTTTACTATATTGACATAGTAAACTTTTCATGGTTAAATCTTACTATAATTATGGTAAAAGTTACAAAAATAAAGTAAATGTAAACGAGGCACATTGTCAATTTAACCACGTAAAAATAGTAAAATCAAACTTTGTGGATTTTATACTATGTGTTGGTTAAAGTTTACGATGAAATGGTTTCTATCTACGATGAAATTACCCGTAACAAATCCAACAATAAAGCATATAGTAAACTTTATTACTATGTGAGAAGGGTAACGGTAACCCTCTACGTGGATTGTCGTAAATCCAAACCAAGTGTATAGTAAACTTCAACCAATATATAAGTTTAACCAAGTACTTTTTTCAGTGTGAAGTTTTTTTAAGATGAGTTGCTGGTCGATGACCGATTGGTGTTGTGTTGACTCTATATAGGTTAGGCATTTTCAGACGATCAAATCGGATCCTCAAAGTAGCTTCCAAGTGGGCATTCAGTGATCGGTGCACAGCAAACATAATTTTCAAATATTTGCAAATTATCGGACAGTTAACCTTACGATCTTCACAGTGTTGTATACATTTTAACGAGAAATAAATCTACGCCATGATTAATGGTGATACCCGACAACACTGATGACTATCAAAGGTCCGTGGGCTGCAAAATTCGATGGATGGTGCACGTCAATCATCATAATGGCTTTTGGACACGATCAAACTGCAGAAAAGCCGACTTGACTTTTCCACTTCAAAACTAACCTTGACCAATACACCTCCAAATCGGGTTATGGGTCATATTTCGTAAGGGTGGGATATTTAGACGACTTTGAAGTAGTTTTTTTCAACTTTTTAATCATTTAAATGAAAAAAATATCCCACCAACAGAAAGGTCTTAAACTTCTAGATAGTGATAGGCTTTTCAAAATTTAAAAAAAAAAAGTCTATTCAAAGCTGAGGAAAGAGCAAAATAAGGGTGTAAAGGGTGGGACCGAAAATGGACAAGGTTTTTGAATCACATCAGAGAAAGTTAAAACTCTGTGAGTTTTGAGGAGATAAAAATTTGGAAAAAATATATGTTAAAGGTGAGGGTATAAGCTTTGATCCTACATAAAGTTTTTTTCATTTACTAAATTATTTTTCTCTAAAAAATTAAAAAGTAGAGTAACGGGTGGGACAGCTAGGTTTTGTACCGGGTGGGACGCGTGTGATTTCGTCATTGAAAATACACATCAAACCTGCTGTAACATCAACACGTTTGACCTCATTAGATTTAGATAATATTTTCGTCTCTGGTTGCATTTTAATGCAAAAAAAAACTGCCAGAGGCACTAATTTTTTAAATTTCAATTTTTGCATATCACGTCCACTTTACTGTAGAATGACCCTTATATTGGCTGAAATTGGTGAACAGAATATGGCACACCATCCTTCCTCAAATAACTGTGCCAGATTGATGAAAGCAGCAAAGACTCTACATGCAACAGATGGCTCATCTTTTCAGTGCTTATCGATACTCATCGATGCCAGTTTGATCGGGTACGAATTGAAGCGGTTTTGTTCACTTGGGTCTTGGAGGCTCTTTTGAGGGTCATCAGAAGTTTAGGCGCACCTAAACCGACATTCTTAGGAATAGCCCTACATTATTTCTAATATTACACAATAAAAATGAACGAAAATAAATTCGAGCGTTAGCTTTCAGACGAGAAAAGCTATTTAAGCAAAATGTTTAAGTCGCAGGCAAGTTTTGTTTTGAAATGAGGGAATGCAAATTGAAAATTCGCCAAATATTTTCGTTGAGCTGCGCTCACTCTTCTGAAACGAATTCTACTATCATTTGATTTTAAAAAAAAAAAAAAAAAAAAAAAACAAAAAAAACACACACACAAATTCAGATCCTTGCACATGCCCAATTTAAAATGTTGAACATGTAATAACTTTCAAGAGCGTGAACAGCTGAGATTGTGATGGTTCAATGCGATGCGTTTGCATTGGCAACTCTGTGGGGCGTGTTGCGTGTTGGTGGGTTCACGGCGCGGCGCAGCGCGGGCGGCCGGCCGTTTGTCGCTTCGACAAAGCCCCCGCGTTACTCCTGTGGCTAAAGTCATTTTCTGCCGGGTTTTTGGAGCCGAGAGCTCTGTTTTTATAAAACCCGTCCCACTCCTGGTTGTGACGAAAACACTCGGGTCTTATTGTATTATCTCTAATTTATATTAAATTATCTCTTCCATTGTAGACAAAAGACTGCAGACTTCCCCCCGTCTGCCCTCAAACAACGTTGCCGTCGATAGGACTTTTTAAAGTTTTAACATTTTCCTGCATAGATTTTTTTTTCCATGCTCAATAATTGTGACCATAGCAAAAAGTGTAATTTGGCAACGAGTCTTTTTTCATTCAAACCCGCAATCTAAAAGGCCGAATTCAAGAGCATTCGTTGTGCACCGTGCACCCAATAGTTAGCTTTTTAATGGGTTTAAATTGACAAAAAACACTTTTGCCAGATTGCAAAATGTACCCATGGCCTTATATAAAATGTACTAACAAAGTCAAAGGATACCTCCCAGGCAGGGTATGCAATACCAATACGCAATGCACGAGTTAGCATGGATATGCTGCACACTTTTGCTACAGACGATTTCAAGGTCAATTCAGATGTAAAAAACCTCCAAAATTAACGATGGGATTGGAGCAATAGAAACTACGAAATCAGTTTTAAACTCCTAAAAATGTTTTTCAACGCTCGACCGGTATAGCGTTGTTGAGAACTGATAATGGGAGATTTCCATGTGATAAAACTGTGACTTCGTCGATAAGTGGCCAATAAGTAACGACTTTCTTCTTCTGATATCACGCACGGAGAAAAAAGCGTCTGCGTTGCTTACATTTTTTGCATTGTAAAATGCGTATAACAATCTTTGCTACAAGATCAGGCAACAAGAGCAGTTCATCCATTGAAATACACTCTTAGAAATGAGAAATCTACAACGTTAACATTGTAAACATAAAGCAAGTGACGGTCACATCACTACGCTGCATTTTACAATGTTCTCAATGTCGTCAAAACACAATTCCCAACAGTCTGCATATGATGTCGATTACAATGTCCGAATGCCATTTATGTGATGCAAATATGCAAACTCAGCGGCAATCGTTGTTTATTTCAATAGTGCGGCCTCGGTTTAATTTACTATGTTTCGTTTGGTTCTTATCGCTACCTAGATATGCATACTCTGCAGCGATCATTGAGAAGAGACAGCTATCATGGTCCATCAAAAATAACCGTTGAACCGATTCCCGCCTATTTCTCATTCATTGCCTGTGCTCGGTGACAGACAGTCATGTTCTCGGTTCTCATCTAGTTTACTCAATTAAGTTAATTAATTGTGAATATCTACAAGAGTGACTATTTATGTGGGTTCCCTAATGTTATAAGTGTGTTTTTCATTCTGCGGTAAATTATTGTAGTGGTTATTGGGTGGTGTTTTCGGAAACCGTGTGGTTGAGTTTTGTTTTTTTTTTGTCATAACACACCTCTGAATCACAAAGTGCGATTCGTGCTTCTTTGTTTTAACTGTCTCTCGTCCTATGAAATTATGCATCTTTATCATTAATCGTAAATTATTGATCAAAATGCGATTTTGAAGTAATTCGATCATTTAAACATACTTCCAGCTTTCATCCGGCATCTTTTATTCCGTGTGTTCGTCTAATCCGTACTTACCTCTAGCTGCATTTTTGTCTCAATTAGTGTGAATCTCGGAGATTTATTTTTTCGAAACTGTTTCTTTAAGTGCGTGAATATGTGTGAAATCATTATTATTGATGGCTTCGTTTGGAAGGAGTGTGACTTTTGTGAGTTTTTATAAGATTCCCTCGTTACTGCTTTTACAAAAACCCCACTTCCTTTGACAGTGATTCAAACCTAAAATAACTGGTTCCACATTTTCTTGTGATTGTGATCTTTATTGAATATATTTATTCGTGCAGGTTCGAAAGGTATATTTGGTTGAACGTGTTTTTGGTGTATACATGTGTTTAATTACTCCGATATATTGTGTCTTCATTTGTTCCTAATCCTGCAATGACCTTGATGTTTCATTTTAATACGTAAACAGTCTTTGACTTGATTCAAGAAAATGTTGACCTCACTTTGAGAGATGCATTTTTTGAACCAGAGCAAAGATAATATCATCCCCTGAACATCGAAATTATCAACACACCAATCAAAACCGAGTAAGCGTTAAAGTTGCATCAACGACATTACCCTCGCTTTCCTGACCTATCTCATCTGACGTAAGCCTGGGCGTGGCACGAACAAAGATTACCAAGGCTCTAAATTAAGTGTGATACCTGCCTAACCCACATTAACAAATGAGCTCTGAGATACATTAGAAAGCATAGAATCTATGGCTCATATACGTCTATGTATGTTAGACAGGTATGGCATTGAGCTCTCCAAATAATATTTACTTCGAATAGCCATGCATGCACGGCTTAAAAAAAGGTAGATCCATACCCTCCAAATAATGAGAAGCGAGGATTTGAAACTTTTACGTTAATCATTGAACCAGGACCAGGACAATGCATATTTTGGCCCGGGTACGAAACATGTTGGGATAAGTCAAGATTACCGCCTCCCTGGTCTGGTGGTTAGCCAAACTGGCCACTAACTCGGACGTCCTGGATTGAAATGCGGCCAGGGTGCGGGCTGCTAAATTTTATAATATCATGATCCGAACCTGTCAATTCGGATTGGTATGAATATTCTCTCAAAGTAGCAGATGTATTTGGACAGTAAAAATACATTCGTGGTAGGCTGCGTGGTTCTATGGAAAGAAATGCAGCCATGAAACTAACAAATTAAAGAGGAAAAAAAAAAACCGAAAAATAAATGTAAGAAAAAAAATGGTCACGGCCTTATTACACCGCGTACAAGAACGGTTGAAGTAGTCCTTAGAGAAACACAAAAAAGCTGCCAATCCTTCAGTGATTACTTATCGTAATCATTTTCAGCTGGAATCTATATTTTTGTCTATAGAGGTAGGGGTATACAGTATTTTTTTCCTCCTCAGCTTGTGTTGGCCTTGGCCGAAAAAAAATGAGCATGAGAAATCAGTCAAGACCATAGACTCCTGGTATACTGTAGGGTATAGTGATAAATTATAAATAGTCGAGTTCAACTTTAAGGGTAAAAACAAACGGATTTACCGCGGTAAGGCGAATACTTGTTACACGCGTTGCATGTCCGGCGGCTGAGAGCGCTAACCTCTTTCTTTCGCTAGTGTCACATTGGCGTTTTGATGGTAATCTTCGGACACACGGCCAAAACTACAAAACGTTTTAGGATTCCCGGAAATCTCGTGCTCGTGTACGGTCGGGGATATTGAATCAAGTTCGTACGTTTCCGTAAGTTGTTGGTGCACCCCCTCTCCTCTCCCGAGCGCACCCACCCCACAAATCTCGCCGCCGCCCCGCAGCACTTGATGAAATAATTAGACTAGATCATTAATCAAGCTACTTGGAACTACCTGCGGTAGGAGGAGGGAGGCTACGACGCTCGGTAGAGCGTAATTCTCCCAACTCCAGAGCGTTAATTGATGAAAAAAAACGAGAGCCAATTTTTCTAGAAATGATTTGGTAAACATCCTCTCATCATACATACATTGCACCGGTAGCGAACACAGGAAATTTTCTTTCTCTCTCTTCCCCCATTTGAACACGTGAGTAAGAAAAGGACGGAAACAGAGGCTAGAAGGTGACTTCTGCGCCTATATATCTGTCCTTTTTACTGCATACACTCAAATGGAAAATAGAAGGAGAGACTAATTCCTGCGTACACAATTGGTGTGCCTAATATTTCATGAGCCATCATTGAAACCGCATTCATATTGAGAGCTCATAAAAAATAAGATGTGAGCTCTAACCCTTTATGGACTAAGCCCGAGTATACTCGTTTTCTCATTTACCCTATTTCACATTGTTTCAGTCTTCATTCCAGATAAACGGACGAATCTATGAGAACACAAGATAGGCTTTCGCCGGGCGCCTTCAGATCGTCATATAGGCAATTCCAAACCCCTAAGCACGAATATTTAACTACCTTCCCTTCCCTATATGTATAATTGGAAGAGTGGTTATTTTGAACTAACCCGGTCCTTAGATGTTTAAATAGAAATCTGTAGCTTCTGCTTATGGGCACCCGCTGAAAAATTGTCGGGGGGGATTTTGAGCCTGAATGAAAGGTCTAGGTAACACCGCCCAGCGGAGGGCGGGGTCTGGAAACCCCTTCCCCCTCCCAATAAAATAAAACTAAAAATCAATTTTCCTTCACACACCAAAAAAAAAAAACAAAAGACAAAAAAAAAAATGGAAAACGCTTCGGTAGCGCTAAAAAAACCTTTGCAGAAAAATGACCCAGCAAAAGGACTTGAGTAGAGAACGAATCAAACGTTGTGTACGCCTAATTAAATATTTCGCTAAGTGAATCGAAGATTCGGGTGGTTCTATTAACGTCCTTTGCTGGATCATTTTTATCTGCTTGCAGTTCCGTAGAATACAAAATGCTGTTTACTGTGCGACGAGGGTTGGTAGACTAAATAGAAAAGGGGTATAGGAGCAAAACACTGCGTCGCGCCGCACTTCGGTAATGGGGAGTACGTATAGACGCTCTGCACGAGAGGAAAAGCGAGCGTTTCGGGGGCCGTGTGTTGTAGTAAGAGGGGTTCATCTGCTTGATTAATGTTCGCACATCGCTCATGTTCAGTGTTTTGACATAGCCGCAAACATCGCACATTGGCTCGAAACAAAAACTTTTTTCCGCAGATACTTTTAGTGCGTCCCATATGCCAATTTTTATGAGTGCTACCGTTTCATGTCGCAATTTGATGGCAGTTTATTACAATCCGTCGGTGATTTGCAGCCGACTGAGGCAAAGGCCACTGATTCAAGTATTCCTTTAAGTCATGGATACTTTTTCTAAACTGAAACATGTATAGTCTTTATTTCTAGAGTCCCTATATATGTGGAGAGTTAAGACAAGAGGGTAGTCAATTTCTGATTAGTCGATGAGTTTTAGGCCCTACGGACGTCACCATTGGATGCGACTTTGCACTTTTGTTTACAATCACAGTTGTTTACCTACGGTGTTTTACGGATAAAGAGTTAATTTTCGATTAATCTGTTAATTTTAACCATTATAATCCTCTGGAATGTCTATAAATCCCAAAAGAATCTTTCAAAGCGTAAATAGATGTCGATGAGCAAAAGCAGTGAAAGATTACATCGTTAGAAACTCAGTGGCACTGTAATCTTTGCAGTGAACCAAAACACAACAGCGGCCTTCAGAATGTAAACAAATGAGCAAAATCGCATTCAATGGCGGCGCCCATGGTTTCACTTGTCTTAACTCTCTACATATAGGGACTCTATTTTATTTCAATCGGTAGAGTAACCGATGGATTGGACAAAATACCAAGAAATATCCGGAAAAGGGACAGACATTGAGCAATTATATAGGCTGTTGTACACTTTTGCTTCTAACATTTAATGTTCAATTCAGATGTAGTACCTGCATAAGCCTCCTAAAATAACGATGATAGCTCTAAAACTCACGAAATCTTCTCCTAAACTCTTAAAATGCGCCGGTGTGTGCCTTCTCCAAAGATTCTTTGAGAGTCAGTCGTTGATTTCACATGCCTTTCACATGGCATCGAACTTTTGCTTTGCACCGTGTTCCAGAATCAAACAAGTAACTTAGTAACACCCGTGATGACATGGTTTCCTCTGATTCAACTTAGAGGAAAAGACCATAGAAGAAAGCATGTCTTCTGGAGAGAGCATTTTCGTAGATTTAATGACATTTTGAAATTCACCGAAGATTTCACCGGTTGAGAAGAGATTACAGAGTTTAGTTCAGTGTATGACTGTAATGCACGAAAATACTAGCGTCTTTTATATTTTCTCAACCGATATATTTTTAATTATTTAACGGCATTTCCACCGATTGAGGAAAGATTACAGATCAGAGTATTTTCGTGCATTACAGTCATACTCTGAACCAAAATCTGTAATCTTTTCTCAACCGGTGAAATCTTCGGTGAATTTCAAAATGTCATTAAATCTACGCAAATCGGCGGCTATGAATTGCCCTCTCCGTCTTTCCTCCACTGTTATTATCTCTGTCATTTATGTTGCATTGCTGTTGTTTTAAACAGTATTATACCTAATTATCATTGATAAGCAATCTCAATACATAAAATTAATTTGTTCTTTGTGAGTATTCTCATTATTTGCCGCAAATGGCATCATATTCATTTAACCTCGATTAGAATCATGTAAAAAGATTCTCCACCAGCCCGTCCGATTTCTTTTTTTTGACCGCTTTGCTTTGATTTCATCGCGTGTTTTCATTCATCGTTTTATTTCCCATTCATCGCTTTGTCGGGACGACTCATGACACGTCACGTACCACGTCGTCCGGCCTGGCCCGGCGCGTGCCTGTCCTTCCGTCCTACGATTGATCATCTCAACGCACGCGAGTCAACAGCTTGATTACCATGTACTAATCAACGGAGTCACGCTATCCATTTAACAAAGTGGAAAAATGTTTATTGAAACTTTATTATAGGGTCAGGAATATACACTGAGAAAAGAGAACGTGCTCTGCTCGCTTTCAAGGGTTTTCATATCTTTTGAAACTGGGGCCGCTTGACTGGCAACTCATGGCTATGTAACATGGGCGAAAAGGGGATGTCGCCAAAACCCAGCTTGTGACCCCTCTATCGATTCAGCTTGGCAAATGAAGTCGATCGCTCTCAAGGGTTCTTGTATCTTTTGAAACTGGGGCCGCTTGAGCTGCAAAGAGCAGCAAACGTTGAACGTGACCGTCCCGGAACGTTAAAAGGGGGTCTCCCCCAGATTTAATTGATGTGATAAAGTGTTAGTAGGGTATTCCTTACAGTTTTTTCCGTTTGATCATAAGAAATTTCAAGCAAATTACAATTTTTTTGTATTTAGTAAATTTCAATGTACTCATTTTTTCTTTGTTTGCTTAATCTGGCAACACTTAGGTGTCAAGTTCATAAGGCCAAAAGCGTATACATCCCGGTCTCGGCATATTCCAAACCAATGCTGTCAGATTTGACATCAAAGTTACCATTATTTCCCATACAATTGAATGTAAAGTGTTTATCTTCTTTGCAAAATCTCGCAGCACTGTTCCAAACTGTAATCTGAGATCCTCGGGACCGAGGTAATAATACATCCTCTGAACCTTTCTTCCCTTACGTTCCCCAGTAACCATTACCTCGTTCTCTTCTCTACTCGCCATTAAAATCCGCCCGTTGCTGACATTAGGGTTATACAAGGATTTAATACCTAATGGGACAAGTAATTTTCTTTATTTGCATAGTAAAGAAGTTATTAAGGCTACGAGTTTTAATACGCGCATGTCAACAGGAAACAGAACAGATATATAGTTCTAGCGAGGACAACTGAAAAGAGTTTTCATCTTTGCTATTTCTTTTTAATTTTCAGTTCGCTCAAGTTTTCTTACAGTAGAGGTTTTCCTCAAAGATCCGGCCTTTTTTTTTTTTTTTTTGATGCATGCAAGGTTCTATTCAGCGTTGCTAGATTTCTGGGATAGAATCGTTTTCACAACATTTATAAGTAAATATAAGTGAATGAGCAATTAGGTGGAGCTACCGCGAAAGTATATTGTTTAATGGGTTTTTTATTATTATTACTATTTACTGATGATTTCATCCGTAACCGAAAGATCTCAAAGTTCAGTTCAGTGTATGACTATAGAAATGCGCAAAAAATATTGATAGGTAATTATTTCTCAACTGGATGACTTGCTGACTTTAAAAACTGTGCGGATAATTTGATAATTTAACTGTGATTTCACCGATTATGAGTAAATATTACGGATGGGAATATTCACGTACATTAACTGAACCGAACTGTGTAATCTTTTGGTCAAACGATAGAATCGCACTGCTAAATTGTCAAAATAACGGCAAGTTCTCTATTCTCGTTTTTTAAATTCAATGACGATTCCACCAGTTGTGAAAATATTGCAGAAGATAGTATTTTCGTGCATTACAGTAGAGCTCGTTTCAGAAGTGTAGGCGTACCCAAACCATAGTCTTTGGCGAATTTCAATTTTTATTCCTTCAAATCATACCGAATTTGCCCCTGACTTTATTCTTCGTGTTTAAAGTGTTCCTCATTGAAAAGTGAACACTCAATTTCATTTTCATTAATTTTCATCGAGCATTATCAGAAATAATATTGAAAAATTCCAAAGATTATCGGTCTAGATGCGCCTACACTTCTGAAACCATCTCTATATGCTGGACTTAACTATGTAACATGTTCGTCAACTGGCGCGGCCGCGGCGTGGCGAATATATTTGTCAATGAATTGAAAATGACATTGTATATATACAAACGGTAACTACTCTCGTTAAGGCTGATTTTGGAACCTGGAAAACAAGATAGTTAACTTGACCACATCGTCGTGTTGGGTTGTCTGAATTAAAGCTTTACTTCAGGCATGTTTAGTTTAAGTATATTATTTGCTTGTTTTATTCAACCAGACATTATTTGTTCAACTGTCTACTATCTTTTTTTGGCAGGTACCTAATTAAGTATTCATGATGGTGAATCTGACCAATTAATATTTGTACGGTGCTACTGCCGCTCCTCATTTTATAATATCGATCGATGTATCGAATGAAGATCGAGACATCGAATCAATCTGAATCTGGCAACTGCGTATGCATCCGCGTTCGAATGAGCTGCTAAGTTGTAGGAAAGTAACAGTGAAATGGTTGGGGGGGGGGGGGGGTGGGGGGTGTGGAATCTGTGGGTCGAGGGAGGAGGGAAGAGGGCGCTGAAAGGAGTGGGCGGAGGGTGAGGGGGGAGGGGTGGGAGGAGAGGGGAGGAGGGCGGATTGCAGAGTCGCGTTGAATAGCACTCGCAAACAGTGAATGCAGAGCTCTGTGTGTATTGATATTGTTAAGAGCTTTAATCCAGATTCAAATACCTACTTAGTACCAGTGAGCTGTACTTTTGATGATGTGGTTGAGTTTCAATTAAAAACGAGCAAACGGCAGTATGATAATAACTTACACAGTTTCGAATCGGGAATGTGAATGGACTCGAAACGGGGGAACTAAAAAAAGGAGAAACGTGAAACATTGTGAAGATCTTCAACATTCCCCCCCCCCCCGCCTCTTTTTATGACTTCTACCTGTTCCTTATTTCTTTCCCCTTCGTTTAAAAATGATCCTTCTTTTTAAAATTCTCGTTCCGCGTTTCCTTTTGAATGCCCTCTCGCTTCTCGAAAGGGATTCCGTCTCTCTCCAATTTCCATACTATCTACAAAGAAACAATGAATTGAATAAGGTTTTGTTGCTATTAATTGAAAATTTCAAACTATTATTCTGGCTCTATACTTAATTGAGAGTGAGTGAGAAGTCAGGAAAAAAAAAAAACGATAAATTTAAATTAAAATATAAGTTTTAATGGTCCTCTAAAAAGGAATACAAAAGTACGAATTGAAAAGAGATCTACAGAAACGCAAGACATTGCTTTTTATGAAGAAAAATAGCAACCTATTTAAATGAATTTCACGTCCAACAAAACTATTTTTTTTTGGACGTCCGATTTTCCAATATGTGTGAATTGTCATAAAAAGCTGAGGATCATGAGGCAATAGTCCTGAAGAAAAACGATGAATGCCACATTGAATATGACAAAATTATCGTTTCATGGTCATCTCACGGGACACAAATTGAGTGGGGGTCTGCAGAAGTGTGAGACCGTAAATTTGGTGGATGAAAATACAGTGATTATTTTAAGCGTTATTTACATCTACTCCACTCTTTCAGCTTAACCCTATAAGAGCCAGGTTAGTTCAAAGAACGCCACTCTTCCGTTTCTAAGGAAGGTAGGAAACTATTCGTACTCGGAGAAGTTGGTATTGCCTATACGGTAAATTGAAGGCGCCAGAAGACACCTTATCTTGTAAGTGTTTTCATCGATAATCGCTTTCATTCGAAATGAAGACTAGAACAAATTGAAAAAGACTAGAGTGGAAAAAACGAGTAAACTCGGGCTTGGTCCATAAAGGGGTAAAAACAAAACTGCGTTTTTTTTTTGTTTTTTGTTTTTTTAAAGAAAATCGTTCTTCCCCTAGAATCAGATTTCAGTCTAATGTCCAAGAAATTATTAAAACTTGATAGGTTCCACTGGCGGATCCAGGAATACATCGTCTCTCTCTTCCATTAGAACGCGTATGATAGAAAAGGACAGATTAGGGACAGTCACGTGATTTCGCCCCCTCTTCTATCCTTTGCTATCACATGCATTCTAATGGGAGAGAAAGAGAAGAGCAGTAACTTGAATCCGCTATAGTGTTAGGTTCATACGATAATTTTGAAAAATTTAGAATAGCTTAGGGCAAAAAGTGCTCCCTTGACTCTGCACTTTTGGCTGGTACCGGTGGGAAATGGTATCCAGTTCAGCTCGGATTATTTCAAATGGACGATTTATTTAAATCTATTTCCTACAGAGTTAACGAGAAGTTATTGAAAGTTTGCGTGTTCATCGTTATATTTTCGCGAACTTTTACGGTACAATCAATGAACTTTCCATACTTTTGCGCTGCAAATGTGCTCAACAGACCTTTGAAAGTATTCCTTTTAATCTGAGATACCCCTCCCCCCTCACACACTCCGGAAGGTGCTGTTATTTGAGATATCGAACCGAGACAAGATTTAGACTTGATTTTCTCCATTTTTAACACTCTCGAAATTTCTTCTCTTCCTCCTCAAACCTCATCGTTTAATTGGCGCTAGTGCTCTGCATCAATCAATACTCTCAATCCTCGCACGATGGTCTATGAGATCTCCAAAAGTTGGCCAAAAATCAGAGAGTAAATTTCATATCAATTAATCATTTCTAAACTTTCAACAGTGGCGGCTCGTGCAATTTGGCAACAATATTTGGCCTCTATTTGAATCTATGAACAACAATCGATTGCTATTGAAGCAGCGATTCACTATCGATTCGATTGTTTTCCATAAAATCAAATGGAGGGAAAGCATTGTTGCCAAATTGCACGAGCCGCCAATGACTTTCAAGACCAATTTTAATCACTGAGAACCTTTCTATCAAGTGAATTAAACCTAGAATAATTTGTCAATGGGAAGTTTTGACTTTATCTTAAAGGTCGGAAACCAATTATTTGTGATGACTTTTTTTAAACCACACTCATTTTTAACCCTTTTTGTTTCAATCTCAGACCACCGTGTCTTGTCTCTCCTTATCCTGGTGCAGCGCTGCTCCCCTCTTCAATAATTCCGAAACTAAGTAAATTAATAATGATTCCGCGACTTCGAAATGCAAGTGAAGAAAAATAAAAAAATAAAAAAAAACCCGCAGACCACGCGCAGTTTTCTTCGAACGAAAGCGGTAACGAGAAATAAAGAAATCTAGTTGTGGGAAAGAAAGCGGGTGGGCGAGGGACGGAAGGGAGGGGGGAGGGGGTAAAGGAAAGGAGAAAAATTGTAAGGAAGTCCATTTCATTTGAATATTTTGCCATTTCCGAATTAATTTGAGTTTCCTCATTTATTTTCCTATCCCCCTCCCCCCAATCTACACCCCCTCTTTCGCGTGCCTTCTCTCACGCTCGCATTTTTCTCCCGAATCTTCAAGTTTCTTTCCTCTCTCTCTCTCTCTCTCTCTCTCTCTCTCTCTCTCTCTCTCTCTCTCTCTCTCTCTCTCTCGCTCTCTCCCTCGTCTTCACGACCGCATTTTTCCCATCTTCACAACTCGACAAATGGAGTCGAAGTAACGACTTTAGACAATACTTCTTTCATTTCATTTCTATCATCAGTCGCATCGTCATCTTCGTCATTTTAATAGTCATCATCGGGAGAGGGAAGAAAAAAAAAAGGGAACTTGTTAGATTTAAATAAATGATATCCCTCCGCCGCTTGCTAACTTTTTAATTAATTTTATTTCAATTTTACGCGCGCGCCAGCAGTTGTGGGTCATAAATATTCATTCATTTATTTTTTATTTTTATTTATTTATTTTTTTTTTCGTACACCAAAGCCAACAAAGCATATTGCGCTCTAGTAATTATTGGACATTTATTTCAAGCAACCGCGCGCAATGAACCTTCATCTAGCTTCCTCATTACCAGATGATAAAAACTTTGATTACTCCGCTTATACGTGCCACGGTCTTTATACACTTTTCAATAGAATGAAAAACTTTGCAGCTTCAACGATCATTTCAAGCAGTAAAAAGCCTTTGGTCCTGTTGTAACGATAATACCTAAAGTGTCAAGAAACTCAGCATAATTGCACGTTAGGCACTAACAATGCAACAAAGAATCGTAAATTTCACTCGGGCGATTAAGTGTCTTACAAAGAAGTAGATCACATTCATTCTCTTTCTTAATGCCCGTATGGTTTTAGGTAGACGGGAGGCGATAAACTGCCATAGGTGCTCAGTTGAATTAAATATATAGGAGATTAGGGTTTAAAATATGATATTTATACTTTCTCGCTCTAAAAAAATTAGAAAAAATGAGAAAGTATATTGCGATGGCGCAGAGATTTTCAAGGTATTTTGTTTCGATACTTGGCCCACTATATGACTAAGTCAATCATGAGAATTATGAAATAATTGGCTCTCATCATGTCTAATACTATCCTAAAGAACATCTATCTATGACATGTTAATATTTTCTCAATTAAGTGTGGTTTGGAGCGATAAATGTGTATACAATTTCTGTATGGCGTCCATGATCTATAAGAGCATAACTTTTGCACAATAGGTCCAAATATACTCACATTTTGCAGAAAGATTGCATTTAACATTTCCCAGAGGGACTACAATCGGCGAAAAATCAGTAAATACATTTTTCATCAATTCATCATTTGTAAGCTTTTTAAACAAACTTTAATCACAAAGAACACTTTCAACAAGTCATTGAAACTTAGAAGTATCACCGACAAGTTTTAAATTAAGCTTAAAAGGTTGAAAAAGATTATTTTGGGGGACTCTTTTCACTGATTTTGTGTCATTTTTTTTCGATCTCAGACCATAGTGTCCGTACAACACGCATACAAATTATGCATCGAGGGATTACAGTGTCAATACACTGAATCAAAACATAGATTATTTACGTATTTTAAAAATTTGGGATTTGCTGCTTACTTTTCACTTAATAATTTTTTTGATTCTCCCCGACTCCTTAAGTCTGTAGTTTTGAAGACAACGGCCGCTCGTGAAATCTGGCGATTGTGCTCTTTGGCCGTTTCAACCTATGAAGAAAGATCGAATCTAAGTGAAACCCGAAACCTCACCGAAGGTTCGATTATTTTATGCAGGCTTCAATGGGCGAAGTTCATTGTTGCCACATTTCACGAGCCGCCTCTGATGCTTGAAGTTTTGCTCCAATTAATATGTCCACGTATTCGTGGTTGGAGCTAGTGTGCGGCGACACTAACACCCTCGCTCAATGTTGTCAGATTGGGGTGAAAAAGCCGTACGTTTTACATTGATTTAAATGGGGACGATACGGCTTTTTACCCTCGATCTGGCAACACTGCCTTCGCTGCAGCCGTGTATGCATTAACGCTTAAATGAAAAGCTCGCAGAGTCATAAAGGCCGATCAAGAAGTCTCTCTCTCTCTCAGACCATTCAAACGCGTGTGTAAGGAAAGGATAGGAAGAGGAGCCATCGCCTGATTTAGCCCTATCTCTGTCCTCTTCCAAAGCGCGCGAGTGAACGGAGGGGAGAAAGAGAGAGGAAAGGACAAATTCCGGATACGCCACTGGGCACTCACTGGGGCCACGACGCGACGCGGTTATTGAGGAGGAGGTGCATTTAAAGAGGCGTCAAAAGGGTGCGGGAAGGGGGTGGGGGTGGGCCGCGGCCGGTGGGGGCGTGATTCCGGAGATTTTGATTGGACTGGAAGTGTGCTCATCAGGATTGCCATTTTTTGGATAGTAATCCGATTTTACTCCCCCCCTCATTGACTTAATGTAAAAGTTGGTAATTATAGGAAAATCTGGCAACATCGGTTGCTCACAAAGATATTGCACACTCACTCAGAGATAGTCGAGTCTCAAGCTCGGAGTCGCGCAGAGAGAATAATCTTGTAATAGTAACACAATTATCGGTAATTTACCCCTTTTCCGCCTTCCTACCCCCCCCCCCCCCCGGCACCCACCTTCACCATCGCCCTTGCACTTCACAGAGTATGGACTCCTTCGTAAGGTCCATTGTATGTAAGCTTGCGCCGAGAGAGCTGTTGGTCGAAGCTTTTGGTATCGTTGCCAATTTTGGCAAGAAATCATTAACCATATACCACTTACGTGCACTGAAAAAAGTACTTGGTTAAAGTTTACTATATTGACATAGTAAACTTTTCATGGTTAAATCTTACTATAATTATGGTAAAAGTTACAAAAATAAAGTAAATGTAAACGAGGCACATTGTCAATTTAACCACGTAAAAATAGTAAAATCAAACTTTGTGGATTTTATACTATGTGTTGGTTAAAGTTTACGATGAAATGGTTTCTATCTACGATGAAATTACCCGTAACAAATCCAACAATAAAGCATATAGTAAACTTTATTACTATGTGAGAAGGGTAACGGTAACCCTCTACGTGGATTGTCGTAAATCCAAACCAAGTGTATAGTAAACTTCAACCAATATATAAGTTTAACCAAGTACTTTTTTCAGTGTGAAGTTTTTTTAAGATGAGTTGCTGGTCGATGACCGATTGGTGTTGTGTTGACTCTATATAGGTTAGGCATTTTCAGACGATCAAATCGGATCCTCAAAGTAGCTTCCAAGTGGGCATTCAGTGATCGGTGCACAGCAAACATAATTTTCAAATATTTGCAAATTATCGGACAGTTAACCTTACGATCTTCACAGTGTTGTATACATTTTAACGAGAAATAAATCTACGCCATGATTAATGGTGATACCCGACAACACTGATGACTATCAAAGGTCCGTGGGCTGCAAAATTCGATGGATGGTGCACGTCAATCATCATAATGGCTTTTGGACACGATCAAACTGCAGAAAAGCCGACTTGACTTTTCCACTTCAAAACTAACCTTGACCAATACACCTCCAAATCGGGTTATGGGTCATATTTCGTAAGGGTGGGATATTTAGACGACTTTGAAGTAGTTTTTTTCAACTTTTTAATCATTTAAATGAAAAAAATATCCCACCAACAGAAAGGTCTTAAACTTCTAGATAGTGATAGGCTTTTCAAAATTTAAAAAAAAAAAGTCTATTCAAAGCTGAGGAAAGAGCAAAATAAGGGTGTAAAGGGTGGGACCGAAAATGGACAAGGTTTTTGAATCACATCAGAGAAAGTTAAAACTCTGTGAGTTTTGAGGAGATAAAAATTTGGAAAAAATATATGTTAAAGGTGAGGGTATAAGCTTTGATCCTACATAAAGTTTTTTTCATTTACTAAATTATTTTTCTCTAAAAAATTAAAAAGTAGAGTAACGGGTGGGACAGCTAGGTTTTGTACCGGGTGGGACGCGTGTGATTTCGTCATTGAAAATACACATCAAACCTGCTGTAACATCAACACGTTTGACCTCATTAGATTTAGATAATATTTTCGTCTCTGGTTGCATTTTAATGCAAAAAAAAACTGCCAGAGGCACTAATTTTTTAAATTTCAATTTTTGCATATCACGTCCACTTTACTGTAGAATGACCCTTATATTGGCTGAAATTGGTGAACAGAATATGGCACACCATCCTTCCTCAAATAACTGTGCCAGATTGATGAAAGCAGCAAAGACTCTACATGCAACAGATGGCTCATCTTTTCAGTGCTTATCGATACTCATCGATGCCAGTTTGATCGGGTACGAATTGAAGCGGTTTTGTTCACTTGGGTCTTGGAGGCTCTTTTGAGGGTCATCAGAAGTTTAGGCGCACCTAAACCGACATTCTTAGGAATAGCCCTACATTATTTCTAATATTACACAATAAAAATGAACGAAAATAAATTCGAGCGTTAGCTTTCAGACGAGAAAAGCTATTTAAGCAAAATGTTTAAGTCGCAGGCAAGTTTTGTTTTGAAATGAGGGAATGCAAATTGAAAATTCGCCAAATATTTTC
The DNA here is from genome assembly GCA_011764245.1 of Trialeurodes vaporariorum. Taxonomy (NCBI): domain Eukaryota; kingdom Metazoa; phylum Arthropoda; class Insecta; order Hemiptera; family Aleyrodidae; genus Trialeurodes; species Trialeurodes vaporariorum. Next base: position 460,235 of record VMOF01000024.1, on the reverse strand, counting down.
GTTGAGCTGCGCTCACTCTTCTGAAACGAATTCTACTATCATTTGATTTTAAAAAAAAAAAAACAAAAAAAAAACAAAAAAAACACACACACAAATTCAGATCCTTGCACATGCCCAATTAAAATGTTGAACATGTAATAACTTTCAAGAGCGTGAACAGCTGAGATTGTGATGGTTCAATGCGATGCGTTTGCATTGGCAACTCTGTGGGGCGTGTTGCGTGTTGGTGGGTTCACGGCGCGGCGCAGCGCGGGCGGCCGGCCGTTTGTCGCTTCGACAAAGCCCCCGCGTTACTCCTGTGGCTAAAGTCATTTTCTGCCGGGTTTTTGGAGCCGAGAGCTCTGTTTTTATAAAACCCGTCCCACTCCTGGTTGTGACGAAAACACTCGGGTCTTATTGTATTATCTCTAATTTATATTAAATTATCTCTTCCATTGTAGACAAAAGACTGCAGACTTCCCCCCGTCTGCCCTCAAACAACGTTGCCGTCGATAGGACTTTTTAAAGTTTTAACATTTTCCTGCATAGATTTTTTTTTTCCATGCTCAATAATTGTGACCATAGCAAAAAGTGTAATTTGGCAACGAGTCTTTTTTCATTCAAACCCGCAATCTAAAAGGCCGAATTCAAGAGCATTCGTTGTGCACCGTGCACCCAATAGTTAGCTTTTTAATGGGTTTAAATTGACAAAAAACACTTTTGCCAGATTGCAAAATGTACCCATGGCCTTATATAAAATGTACTAACAAAGTCAAAGGATACCTCCCAGGCAGGGTATGCAATACCAATACGCAATGCACGAGTTAGCATGGATATGCTGCACACTTTTGCTACAGACGATTTCAAGGTCAATTCAGATGTAAAAAACCTCCAAAATTAACGATGGGATTGGAGCAATAGAAACTACGAAATCAGTTTTAAACTCCTAAAAATGTTTTTCAACGCTCGACCGGTATAGCGTTGTTGAGAACTGATAATGGGAGATTTCCATGTGATAAAACTGTGACTTCGTCGATAAGTGGCCAATAAGTAACGACTTTCTTCTTCTGATATCACGCACGGAGAAAAAAGCGTCTGCGTTGCTTACATTTTTTGCATTGTAAAATGCGTATAACAATCTTTGCTACAAGATCAGGCAACAAGAGCAGTTCATCCATTGAAATACACTCTTAGAAATGAGAAATCTACAACGTTAACATTGTAAACATAAAGCAAGTGACGGTCACATCACTACGCTGCATTTTACAATGTTCTCAATGTCGTCAAAACACAATTCCCAACAGTCTGCATATGATGTCGATTACAATGTCCGAATGCCATTTTATGCGATGCAAATATGCAAACTCAGCGGCAATCGTTGTTTATTTCAATAGTGCGGCCTCGGTTTAATTTACTATGTTTCGTTTGGTTCTTATCGCTACCTAGATATGCATACTCTGCAGCGATCATTGAGAAGATGACAGCTATCATGGTCCATCAAAAATAACCGTTGAACCGATTTCCCGCCTATTTCTCATTCATTGCCTGTGCTCGGTGACAGACAGTCATGTTCTCGGTTCTCATCTAGTTTACTCAATTAAGTTAATTAATTTGTGAATATCTACAAGAGTGACTATTTATGTGGGTTCCCTAATGTTTATAAGTGTGTTTTTCATTCTGCGGTAACTTATTGTAGTGGTTATTGGGTGGTGTTTTCGGAAACCGTGTGGTTGAGTTTTTGTTTTGTCACAACACAACCTCTGAATCCACAAAGTGCGATTCGTGCTTCTTTGTTTTAACTGTCTCTCGGTCCTATGAAATTATACATCTTTATCATTAATCGTAAATTATTGATCAAAATGCGATTTTGAAGTAATTCGATCATTTAACACATACTTCCAGCTTTCATCCGGCATCTTTTATTCCGTGTGTTCGTCTAATCCGTACTTACCTCTAGCTGCATTTCTTGTCTCAATTAGTGTGAATCTCGGAGATTTATTTTTTCGAAACTGTTTCTTTAAGTGCGTGAATATGTGTGAAATCATTATTATTTGATGGCTTCGTTTGGAAGGAGTGTGACTTTTGTGAGTTTTTATAAGATTTCCCTCGTTACTGCTTTTACAAAAACCCCACTTCCTTTGACAGTGATTCAAACCTAAAATAACTGTGTTCCACATTTTCTTGTGATTGTGATTCTTTATTGAATATATTTATTCGTGCAGGTTTGAAAGGTATATTTGGTTGAACGTGTTTTTGTGTATACATGTGTTTAATTACTCCGATATATTGTGTCTTCATTTGTTCCTAATTCCTGCAAATGACCTTGATGTTTCATTTTAATACGTAAACAGTCTTTGACTTGATTCAAGAAAATGTTGACCTCACTTTGAGAGATGCATTTTTTGAACCAGAGCAAAGATAATATCATCCCCTGAACATCGAAATTATCAACACACCAATCAAAACCGAGTAAGCGTTAAAGTTAGCATCAACGACATTCATAGGCAACACGCCGTCCAGGTTTGTGAAATTTAAAATTGTCACTTATATTGAAACGAAAATGCTCGATTAAAATTTGCATTGAACGCGCCGGCAAAGGAGACCCAAGCGACATGTGTAGTTTACAATGTTACTTCGAGAATATCGCAATATCTGGCGGCCGGTTCTGGCACTGTGCAGTTTACAATGTTGGAAATGTGAACTTCGCGGTGAGTAATGTTGTGCCGCTAGGCGACCTCGGAACATTGTAAATATCATCAAGATCTTGGTCTCGTACACTCATCATTTCTCTCCGTGCGGTACACCACTAAAGTAGACTGTTAATCACTCCTTCTTCAGGCGCTATGCTACAGTTACTCTTTCAATCTACCTTCCCAGCATAGAAACTGTGACGAAATTAAGATAGTAATCTCTCATTATTAGTGCCAAACACCGTCATTAAGGTCGTGCATATAAATAAAGCATTTTATGAGTTTAGGAGAAAATTTAGTACGTTTTTAACACTATCGTATTCATTTTTTAAAAATTTTACATGAAAAATGACCGTAACAGCTCTTCATGACAGGTCTTAACATAGTCCTCAAAATATGCCCAAAGCTCCTAAAAATAAGCCCAAACCAAACCTGATCTAACCTTTTCTTAATTTGCCATTCTATTTCCAATTTTATAGATGTATTAGGCACCTACAGAATGCTCGGAACGGTTGAGTGATATTAGACTCAAATATTGAAATTGCAAAATTGGGAGATTTGGCGTTTTTTAGCATGAAGATTGAAATTGCTCAGACTGAATCATAGAAAGATGGCGTTAGGACAGCTTTTAAGATATTCGTGAAATACGGATGTTAAACTGACAGACAGTTTAACAAGCAGTTCTCTTTTACGACCGCTTGTTAACTGTCATTCAGCACTGTACTAGCCGTTATTATGCATAATTTCAGCGATTCAACAGGACTCAGCCAATCATAGCCGACTATTGAATGACCTTCGGAGCGCGCTCTGCCGACCAGATATGGTAGTGCATTGGACATAACCTATAAAAGTAGCAATGGCGCCTTGACTGACTCGGCACTTCGGGAGCTCTCGGCTTTCATCGGCACTCGGCGTCGGCGCTCGCTGTGATTGGTCCGAATGCCTGAATATCCACTTGCTAAATTTTAACAGGCACAAAATCTACCCTCTATTTTAACTAGCAGTTAAACGATGAACTGACAGTCTTATATTTCACAATCCGCCCGCTAAACGAGAAAATTCACCTGCTAATTAAACGTTTAACAGACGGTCTAAAAAGCGGCCCTAACTCAAGGTTATAGATTAAAGAGGTATGCTCATCTGACTTCGCGCCACAAATTCAGTAGCGCGCAGTTCAAAATCACTGCAGGCAAAATGGCCGACAAAAGCAGAAAACGTATGCTCCTTGCAGAAAACATTGGGTTGCTTTCTGCTTTAGCCCGATGTTTTCTGCAAAGAGCATACGTTTTCTGCTTTTGTCGGCCATTTTGCCTGCAGTGATTTTGAACTGCGCGCTACTGAATTTGTGGCGCGAAGTCAGATGAGCATACCTCTTTAATCTATAACCTCGGCCCTTACTGGCTCATTGTTTCAAACCATTCCTCTTCTTCTTCTCAAACAAATGCTTTTCCTCCCATTGTGAGGTAAAAGAGGAGGAACGGTAGCTGGACTGGGGAAAGGGACCGAGACCGGGGCGTGGGGAACGCGAGACATGTGAACCAGCGGAGTCGTTGTCACGGTGGTGGAGGAAAAAACATTACTGTCTTCTTTAGCCCACATTTTGACGTCGGCGGCAGCTCTTAATGGAAACGCTTTGGCTCAAAAACCACTTAAAATGAAAACTTGACACCGACAGTGCATTAACCAAATGCTCCTCCCTCATTGGTTCCTCGCTCCTTTTTCGTCCTTTTTCGTCTCCCATCAGTTTCGCAGACGAGATGATGCGAGTGCGAGGTGAGAGAAGCGGCGTACCCTTCCTCTTGCCTTGTTCCATATTTAATTTTTCCCGTTTCCCTTTGACGTGCAGCCATTTCCTCCCTTTCGGTTCCGCTTTATATTCCTAGCGCTCCCGGCACACTTCTCATTCTTAATTTCCACGCAACAGACTTCCTTTTCTTTTCTTTTCTTTTTTCTTTTTTTTATGTCTCGCTTTTAATATATCATATCGGCGCTTGCGAGTATTTGAGTATTTTTCAGACGTTTAAATATGCAAACTATTTCCTGCGTACGCATCAATAGAGAGGCGGCGACGAAAATGGAGTCGTTAGACAAAACGGATACATACTTCTCAGATTTATTTACCCGGGAGAAGACAAGATTGATAGACTTAAATAGCACTTTGATTAGTAACAGCTCTCGAGAAATCTGCCATTCACACTTCTTTGCCGATCAAACATGTGTAATATATCGAATTTAGGAGGGGCGGATTATCCCCCCCCCCCCAGAAATCGATTACTTTACATAGATTTCACTGATTTGAGTGGATTAAACAATTTCTTGTGCAGTAGAAAATGGGTAATGAAAAACAAAATTCGATAGAGAAAACAGATGGATCATACTCACACGGAAAAAATTCACGAGTACGGTTACTATAAAAGACGGGCGCGGGAACCGTGAATCACGGGTAAAAGTTGGACGCCGTCCAGACACGGTTACGACACCCGTACATGTACGGTTCAGAGCGAAACCGTACTTTCACGGGCGCCGCGCCGTGGCTTCAAATGGTAAGAGAATCCAACCGGGATTCGATCCCGCGACCTTCCGTTTCGCAGACCGGTGTCTTATCCACTATACCGCGCCGATCACATAGAGGAGAGTGAGGAAACTCCAGTACACAAAGTAGCAGATGTCACGAGGTAGCGGTCGCGCCGAAGCACTCGAGTAACCGTACATCACGGGTTGTGCCACCGTGAAGTTACAGGTGTCACGACCATAATTATTACGGGCATTCCGACCGTGTTTTTCTGGCTATGGCAACTGTGAAACACGGCTACCCTAGCTGTCTTTTTACGGTTAGTACATGAACCGGCAAGGATGGTTGTCACACCCGTACAGTTTTTTTCCCCGTGCAGATTCTGCATTAGAGAAAAAGATAGACTTGAAGTAACGTCACAATACGACTTATGGCCCTTTGATCGATGAGCAATCTGACAGTTATGCTTGTTCGCCGCATTTAAGCCCGCGTGTATTGGGTAATAATTATGCCAATTCTAGGAGGGGTAGACTGCGCCCCCCACAGAAATCGATTATCTATATAAATAAAATCGAAAAGTAAAAGTGTGTTTGCTCTCGATCTCGAAAACTATCGGCCCGACTTCGCTCATTAACGTTTTAAACGAAAGCTCCAGTGGTGTACTTTTCCACAAAAATCCGAAAATTATCGAATTCGGCAAAGGGGGGCGCTGAGGTCCAAAATAAGACGGCACCCCGTGTTAATTGTATATCTATATTTATAGATTTTTGAAGAAAGTTTGTTCGCTCCTAATCTCGAAAACTACTCGACCGATTTTGACCGTTCTTTTATCAGATGAAAGCTCGAGTCCTCGACATTTGCAGCAACAAACGAAACTTTTTGATTTCAGCCACAGGGCGCTGCCAAGCCCCCAGAAAGGTCGCTTACCGTGTAATTTGTATACCTATATATATCGGGTTTTTTCAAAAAGTTTGTCCGCTCTAAATCTCGAGTTCTACCAGTCCGATTAAGTTCGTTTTTTCACTGGAAGAAAATTTGAGTAGTCTAGATGTGCACAAAAATACGAAAGCTTCAAAAGTTCTAAAAGGGGCGCTCCCAGGCCCCCAAAAAGGCACGCCCATAAGAAAGCATAAAGAAAAAAAACTCGACTGTTTGGTCGGTCTATGTGATGTACGGGGTGTTCCAGAAAATCGATACCTCTCTGATTTCTTGGCGAACGGTCGTGCGTATCCAAAACTCTGATTCAAAGCCGATCATTCCGATCCAATCACTTAACTCTGACGTAAGTGGCAGTGGAGGGGGGGGGGCACAGCCTCAGATACCTATTTTGGTGACCATATCAACACGCAGAGAGCGGCGAGCTTATAATTAATAATATAGATATGAACCTAGGTATAGTGTTTAGACGATTTTTATTCAAAATGGTTCTTTTTCGAATAGTTTATTTGCTTAAAACGATTAAATCGATTTATTTTAACTATATGCAAACAAACGATACAAACTTGGATGCGATTGAACCGTTTGGTCGAGAGCTAAAATGTATCTGAAGCAAACGGACAGGACCTTTTTCAATAATGTAACTTTTGATATTAAGGGATTGTGCAGTGCAAATATAAGAAGAAGACGCAAATGATGTATTTTTTGTTCTTGGAAAATGAAAATCAAACTATAAGTCATTTTAGGAGGACCCTATATCAGAAAAGGTTGAATAGTTGCAGAGCGTTCAATGTTAGATTTGGACAGGCCGCAATAAAACCTTCAAAACGAGGATCTATATGGTGGTGTGAAAGCAATTCCTGAATAAGCGAGGTCTCTCCGTGTAGGGATGTCTCTTCACGGTTTAATGTGGGGCTTCAAAAATGTTGGTGAGGGCCACGTGACGGGCCTTTGAGTGGTGATCAGGTACTAGGTTCGGCTTCGGCAGCCAACGCGTCTCTTTTGTTTATTGACTTTTTCCGATCTAAAAGAGAGTGTTACACTTGCTCTCTTGAATAGATGCCGGTCACTCTTTTATAGATATGATTGATTCGTTGACTGCGGACTTTGGATTGAAATGCATTTCTCAAAATTCGTCCTTGCGAGGTTCGTTTATTTACCTCAAACCTTATGATTCCTCGAAAACAGAGAATCTTCAAAATAACGGATAAAGGATACGCGTGATGGCACGGATCGCGTTGCGTACGTCCGTGAAGTTGGCCCCCCAACATTGAATTTTTTCAATTTTTTTTTCTCAAAAATTTGCTATTGATTTGCTATTCCTTGCTATACCTTTCAAAATTTTGCTATCCTCACCCAAATTTTGCTACAGTAAATTTTTGCTTTGGGGGGGGGGGGGGGTGGCAGCATCACGCCAGCCCCCCAACCTCGAGATACGGACTTCCGGAATGGCTCAAAAAATTCCTCTCACTTGCTATTTTTTGGCGTCTTTTTCAGAATTTTTGCTATCCCCCTCAATTTCCCATAAAATAATGGCCTAGCTCGAGGTGGGGGGCTAGCGTGATGCTCCCCCCTTTGGAGGCCATTTATGGGAAATTAAGGGGTAAAGCAAAAATTCTGAAAAAGACGCCTAAAAATAGCAAGTGAGAGGAACTTTTTGAGCCATTCCGGAAGTTCGTAGCTCGAGGTTGGGGGGTTGGCGTGATGCTGCCCCCCCCCCTCCCCCTCAAACAAAAATTTATTGTAGCAACATTTGGGTGAGGATAGCAAAATTTTGAAAGGTATGGCAAAGGATAGAAAATCGATAGCAACTTTTTGAGCAAAAAAACTTGAAAAAAAATCAATGTTGGGGGGCCAACTTCACGGACGTTGCGTAGCTATATAGCCGAAATTCACTCGCAGGGCGAGTGATCAGGGGTCCAGGGGGCGGAGCCCCCTGGCTAGACGTGAGAGCGAGCGAAGCGAGCACCGAACGGCTAGTTTTACATAGATTTGAATAGAGGAGCTACGTTGTTTGTCAAATTTAACGAACCACCCACTATACTTTGATTTTTCTATTCTAAATTGTATGTTGCATCTTTTTCGCGGTACACGCAATGATTCAACCATCGAGTTATTTTGAAATCTGCCTGTGCAGTGTCCAATTTTGTGTATCGAAGTTCGATGTCCAAAAGACATCGAAATTTTATCGATGCATCGAACCAAATGTTAACAAGTTTAAAATGATAAACCACTGAAAATCATGATGCTTTTTTATGCTTTTGAGATAGTTTGTAAGAAAAAATTACCCTTACAGGCCTGTTTTTAGTCGAAATATCGATGAATAACGAGTTTTCGATGCATCGATTGGCATCAACATTGGCATCGAATCCATTCGATAGCAGGAAAACATCGAAACTTCGATCGATGCATCGAACATTCGCTCAGGCCTATTTGGAACGGTGTGCAAGAATATTTTATTAAGTAAATTGTAACTAAAACGTAAGATCGTTTCTAATACTTGAATCCAGAGATTAACACCACGTTTGACACCAATTGACACCATTTGATGATCAGATTTTGCCCCTAAAGAAATCGATTATTTTATGATAGATTTAAATAGAGGAGCTACACGATGCTGGTCACATTTTTGCGAGCCGCCAACGGTGACTTTGATTTATCTTTCTGGGCCCTAATTATATTTGGAACGGAGAATGGGACCGGAAGTGACTTGAAAGTTGCAAAGTATCACTCCTAGAATAATTGTTTGACAGCGTGGATCCGGCATTTGAATCGTCAACATTTACAGGGTCGTACAGACGTACAGTGGCAACGATAATGGGCCAGTCGCGAACTATTGCTGCAGCAAATCGGAGAATTCCGATTAATGTGAAAGGAAGCAAACAAATAAAACGACTTATTGAATCTTGAAGAATTTAATTGAATTCTGGTATGCTTTTAATCGCTGACAAGGCGCAGGTCTCTCAGAACGTACCCTTGCTCTTCCGGGGCACCGCCCATGTAATTTTAAATGGGAAAACAGACTTACGAGCTGACCTGTCTTTCTGGTGGGCTTCAAAGCTCCAGCAAGACTCAGGGCTCTCAAAACGTCCCCTCTGCTCTTCCGGGGCACCGCCAATGTAATTTTCAATGGGAAAACAGACTTACGAGCAGACCTGTCTTTATGGTGGGCTTCAAATCGCTAACAAGACGCAGGGCTCTCAAAACGTCCCCTCTGCTCTTCCGAGGCACCGCCAATGTAATTTTAAATGGGAAAACAGACTTACGAGCAGACCTGTCTTCCTGGTGGGCTATAAATCGCTAAAAATGCGCAGGGCTCTCAAAACGTCCCCTTGCTCTTCCGGGGCACCGCCAATGCAATTTTAAATGGGAAAACAGACTTAAGAGCAGACCTGTCTTTCTAGTGGGCTTCAAATCTCTAGCAAGACGCATGGCTCTCAAAACGTCCCCTGTGCTCTTCCGGGGCACCGCCCATGTAATTTTAAATGGGAAAACAGACTTACGAGCAGACCTGTCTTTCTGGTGGGCTTCAAATCTCCAGCAAGACGCAGGGCTCTCAAAACGTCCCCTTTGCTCTTCCGGGGCACCGCCAATGTAATTTTCAATGGGAAAATAGACTTACGAGCAGACCTGTCTTTCTAGTGGGCTTCAAATCGCTAACAAGACGCAGGGCTCTCAAAACGTCCCCTCTGCTCTTCCGAGGCACCGCCAATGTAATTTTAAATGGGAAAACAGACTTACGAGCAGACCTGTCTTTCTGGTGGGCTTTAAATTGTTATCAAGATGCAGGGCTCGCAAAACGTCCCCTCTGCTCTTCCGGGGCACCGCCAATGTAATTTTCAATGGGAAAACAGACTTACGAGCAGACCTGTCTTTCTGGTGGGCTTCAAATCTCTAGCAAGACGCAGGGCTCTAAGAACGTCCCTTCTGCTCTTCCGGGGCACCGCTATTGTAATTTTAAATGGGAAAACAGACTTACGAGCAGACCTGTCTTTCTGATCGGCTTTAAATCGCTAACAAGACGCAGGGCTCTCAAAACGTCCCTTCTGCTCTTCCGGAGCACCGCCAATGTGATTTTAAATGGGAAAACAGACTTACGAGCAGATCTGTTTTTCTGGTGGGCTTTAAATTGCTATCAAGATGCAGGGCTCTCAAAACGTCCCCTCTGCTTTTCCGGGGCACCGCTATTGTAATTTTAAATGGGAAAACAGACTTACAAGCAGACCTGCCATTTTGGTGGGCTTTTAATCGCTGGCAAGGCTCAGGGCTCTCAAAAGTCCTCTCTGCCCTTCCGGGGTGTCATCGATTCCTCGCCTTTTTGTCTAGCTCCGCTAGTGACCCCGGCTAGCCCATCGAGCGGAGGCTAACTTTTTTTTGTCTTTTCGTTCTTTTGTGTTTTGTTTTTTGGTTTGTCTTTTTGTTTTTCATTTCTGGGCTCAAGAAAATAAAAAGAAAGCAAAATCCAACTGGACTCTTTGTTGGCTGAAGACCGAAGGCAAAACTTACAACGATCTTTCACTCTTACTGGCCCCTTATGAAAAGTTGATTTAAAAAAGTGTAGAAGAGTAAACTTGAAGTTATTTTTTCGCCTTATACGCACGCGATATAATACCTTGCCAACTGCAGCGCCCTCGCGGAATTATAAGCTTCTAAGTGCAACGAGGCTAGTCGCGCGATCTCTCTTCTTTTTGGTACAGCAAGTAAGTACCAGACACCTAATCAGAGTTCCCATTCATTCAACTGTGCAGGATTTGAATGAGAAGTTCTTGACTCAATTTACGCGGGAACTAATCCGAGCCGCAGCCTATACTACTCTTGGGCCGGATCAACGCGCAATGGGTCAAAAAGTGTTTTTTTGTAGGAAAGTAAAGGTTTTGTTCTTCGCTTCAGAGTCCTTTTCAGCATTGATACATTCTTTCGAAGGGAAGAAGGCTAATTTATTTAAGCTTATAAAAGACGGGTTTCAGGTCATTTTGTCAACTAAAAAGTGGTCCACAGTCTCTCGGTCTAATAAATTATATCTAATGACAACAAGTCTAATTTATTAGGTCCACAAACAAGAAGTCTAATAATCAAGTGCGTCTACTTGACGAAAAGGTCTACAGGCTTTTGGTCCAGGAAAATAGATCTACAACGTTAAAGTGTACTTCAAAAATGCGGCTGTTAAAAAACTGGTCAGCAAAATTTGCTAATGAATTAGGAGTAGACCAATTAAACGCACTACATTGAAAAAAAATTGTTTTGTGGTGATGACCCGTTTATACAAAGTTACGAGGCGAATAACTGTTAATTTACTTCTTGGCATAAGAAATGTAGCAAGAAATATGGTTATTATTTATTACCAATGAATCGTAAGCGTAGACGTTATTTGTTAGTAGGCAAAATAATAAGTTAGACCTATTTTGCTATTAGACCCAGTGGCGTCGCGTGCAATTTGGCAACAATGTATTCTATCCATTTAAACTCACGTATAATATCAAATTCAGGGGGTGCGCAGTGCACAAGGAAAATTCGATTTATTTAATGAGTTTAAATGGAGCAGTTCCATTGTTGCCAGATGGCACGCGACGCCACTGATTAGACCTTACTTGTAAGTAGACATAATTAGCCAATGGACGAGGAATCAGTAGAAATAAAATGATGATGGACGAAATGACACATTAGACGAAACGATTGTGGACGAAATAATAGTACAGATCATGATGGAAATATAATGGTGGGCGCATCCCATTTTTGGCCGCCATTTTGTGCATCATCGTGGTACAAATTGAGCGCGGCGTTTGAAAATATACCAGAACGTACCACAACCAAATCAGGTGTACCGCGACTATTTTGAGGCGGCGAACAATGTATTTCAGAACGAGGAGTCAGAAAAAGAGCTTGGTCTTGAATATTTTGTTAGTACCAACGACAAATCTGCAATGTACCAACGACAAATCTGCAATGTACCAACGACAAATCTGCAATACCACGATCATCGAGAGCGAGACATGAACATAACCTCAAACTTTGTTTATGACCCCGCATACCCTGCGTACTACGTCATCCGCCAGTCATCGTGGTACACATCACGGGATGCGCCCACAATTATATTTCCATCATGAGTACAGACCTAATTTTAAGGAGACCAAAAAAATAGTAGACGACTGTAGACGTAATTGCTGTGGACCAAACGACCTCTAAGAACCAAAAGAAGTAGAGTAACCTTACATTTTGACAATATAAAACAAACCGCCCTTAGAGTAGAGTTGGAGATAGAAAACCTCCAGAGGTATGAGTTACCTGCAATACTTATCTCAATGAATTTAAGCGTTGCAGGTGGCCTATATCTCAGCCAAAATTCATAGTACTAATTGTTACAGTCATCTGATACCCTTTTTCGTTCCGACGCGCGACGGTATACATTTTTCTCAAAACCTAGTGGATTCATTTTGATAAACTTAGGCTCATTCAGTTCCTAAAATTTGTGTGCAAATTTTAACTATGAGGGTTTCCAATGCCCAAAAATTGCATGGCTGCCAAATAATCAATAAAGGGTACAAAACGAGAGAGTATTTTTGAGCTTTAAAGCCCTGAATTGACGACTCTAGACCACAATTAAAATAAGTTTTGCTCTTGAATGTGCAAAAAAGTATAAAGATCAATACGAGATCAAGTATATTAAAATCCATGCAGTGAATTTTGAGAAAAGGGTATTTTTGTTGGAGAAAAAACACAAAAGTCGGGAAACTGCAATAGTAAAAAAACTCAAAACCTTATTCTTCTCCTCATTTTATATTGATAACAGTGAAGAGGCGTGCGATTTGGCAACATTTAAACACGTTAGAAAGGTCCGAATGCCTGGTCATCGCCGATGACTGAAGTGTTCGACCTTTTTCGTGAATTTAAATGGAGGAAATACATTGTTGCCGAATTTCACGCCTCGCCACTTATCAAAAACTCCACCATCAACATTCAAATTAACGACCCGATTGACCTTTGTCAAGAATTTTAACATTTCGATCGATTAAAAGTATCAAATGTCGTGATGTTTGACATTTTTTGAAAATTCGAGTGTGACAGCTTGATCTTAACTTCGACATTTTCGAAAAACGTTCCGATCGCACCGCACGCTCGTTCAATAGGACGCACTGTCAGAATCAATGCAACAACCTCGATTTCCTTCTCTGGAAATATAATAATTCTCCTTTTTCACCTTGGATGATGACAAATAAATGTTCAAAGCATGAGGGTGTGATCACGGAAAAAAAAAAAAAAAAAAAAAAAAATGTTTACCATTCTCATAGCTGATTTTGGCCCCTACCAGAGTTAGGATAAACTTGACCAGAGTTATGGAACATTTGATCAGGAATCAGGTCAATTTCACTTGATACCCGATCAAATGTTCCATAACTCTGGTCAGGTTTATCTTAACTCTGGTAGGGGTCAAAATCAGCTATGAGAATGGTAAATTACACCATTCTTTTTTTTTTCATCATGTATATAAGAGGATGTAAATATTGTACTTGCAACTGTTTATCGAATGTTGCCGAGTTACAATATTAAGATTAATCCAAAGCTTTTCCAGTTCTCCCGCAGATCTACCTCCTTTTTTAAGCGTGCCATACGAAGAATACGGCAAGCTTCTTACTCTCGTTTTGCTGTATAAAATGAATAATATAATACAGTGAAAGAGGCGCCCTCTGGAGGCCGTGTGTGTTTTGGAGATTTCGTTTTCAGGGTATGAATCAAAACTTACATGATCGGGTTGTATTGTGTATTTTCGAGAGATTTTTGAGTATGTTAAATCAAACACTTTTTCACGAATCATTTTTTTTTGTTTTGGAGTCATTTGATGCTTTCACCGATTTTATTTTGTTGTTTTAAGGGGCCCCGTTTTAGATTCCTGAGCTGACTTCAGTAGTCTTTGATTTGCCTTCGATGCACACACACACACACACGGATTGCGCAAGTGTTTAGTGGCTTCGTCGCACACTCACAGAAAATATACTGAGTTTACACACACAAGCTAGAGCTCACCCTACTCAGATTTTGACAGTTATATGACTGACTCCGCTATTCAAAACCCAGACTTCATTTCCCAGCATCGGTGCGTCGCAAACTGACGAGTGAGAGAGACTAGATTGATGCTGCCTCTCTCTATTATTTGCGCCTGCGTGCACGACAGTTTTTTTTTACTCACAATCAGATCCGCTCTTCTCTAGGAGTTTTATTCACTGAAGACTGGTTGTGAGTGCTCACCGCGTTGCTACCGCAGCGCTCCAGCAATCACTCTGCGGCAAAGAGAGGAACTTCCAGCAAAACCAGATTGCATCCCTTTACAAAAGGCTTACTTCTTCCCCTTCGGTCAGCTACCACCGCACCGTAGCTCCGAGGACTAAGAGCTGATGCTTGGATCGAGAGAGCGCCGGCTTGAATTCTGCTAGTGCCTGTTTTATTATACTTATCGGCTATCTCCGATCTTTTTTCCCCCCTCCCAGTATTCGCACCAGTGATCGGTCGCTGTTAATTTATAGAGTAGAAAAAATGGGTTTAGTTTAATTAATGGACCATTCACTATCACCCTCCCTTTTGCCCCCTCTCATAAAAACTCTCTTCCGAATTTTTTTTTCGGTTAAAATTTGATTTTACAAAAGACCGGATGATATTGCGCGCGGATCCGCCCGAAGGCTCCCTGGAAACTGCCACATTTGCTTTTGTGTCAGGATTTTTACGTTCGGTCGAGAGTAGGTAAAAAACTGTTATGTCCCCTCATAAAACCCCCCGTTTTGAGTGCAGACAACTCCAAGTTAGATTACAAAAAAGACCATAAGCGAGCGAAGCAAGCGGGGGGTGAACGCAGCGCGAAGCGCGCGTAATCGCCCGAAGGGCGTTTAGCCGTTTAATTCCCCTGAAAATAAAAAATATCCAAAAAGTCCGCGCAAACTGTAACAGAACAGCAGTACCGACTGGAGTACCTATATGTATAGGTAAGGAGAGTATGGCGGGCTGCGATCATGGAGCTCTTAGGGTCCAATTTCAAGATGGCGGCGGTCGTATTGTTTGAGGTTATGTTACATTGTTGATGAGAACGGAGTCGGTGAACGGTGAGTTCGATGACCGTTTCCCGCCAGAAAATGTATGAAGATAACCTCAACGGTTACACCGGTTACACAATCGACCCGATCGGCCATCTTGAAATTGGGCCTTAAGAGCTCCTTGAACGCCTAAAATGTCGCAGCCAATCAGCGTAGGAATCACAGACCGCCATACTATCTCTTATACATACAGGGTGTTTTTTTTATCTCCCCCCCCTGGTTTTTTTTCTTGCTAATTGAGATAAAATGTTGCGGTTTGGACTATTCTTCATCATTTTGGCTGAATTTTCTTTTTTTGGGGTCGAAATCCCCCCAGCCCCCCTAGGGGGGCCCCCAGAGGGGCTATCTCAAAAATTTCAAATGGCAACCCCTATCTTGTGATAGATCGTTCGAAAGGGCATAAAATTCTAAGACTTTTGGCGCAAACCGGAAGTTGATATCGTTTTTTGTTTTCGATATATCGAATTTCAAAGTTCGATTTGGACCCATTTTCAAAAAATCGTTACTCCACTTTGGAAAGTCGGAATTAAAAAAACTATGGGTCCAAAATACTTTAAAAAGCAAGTACTTTTCAGATAACGAAATGGTTTTGACATAAAATTTGATTTTAGAGCCCCAAATTTTTTTTAAAAATTTTGCCCCTAAAAGGGGCTATCTTGAAAATTCCCTTCCACGACCCTTATTGAATGATGCGTCGATCAAAAAAGCATAAGAAACTGAACATTTTGGCGCAATCCGGATATCGATATCGTTTTTCGTATTCGAGATATCGAATATTAAAAATTCAATTTTCGCCTACCTTCAAAATTCGATATCTCGAATACAAAAAACGATATCGATATCCGGATTGCGCGAAAATGTTCAGTTTTTTATGCCTTTTTGATCGACGCATCATTCAATAAGGGTCGTGGAAGAGAATTTTCAAGATAGCCCCTTTTAGGGGCAAAATTTTTAAAAAAAATTTGGGGCTCTAAAATCAAATTTTATGTCAAAACCATTTCAATATCTGAAAAGTACTTGCTTTTTAAAGTATTTTGGACCCATAGTTTTTTTTAATTCCGACTTTCCAAAGTGGAGTAACGATTTTTTGAAAATGGGTCCAAATCGAACTTTGAAATTCGATATATCGAAAACAAAAAACGATATCAACTTCCGGTTTGCGCCAAAAGTCTTAGAATTTTATGTCCTTTCGAACGATCTATCACAAGATAGGGGTTGCCATTTGAAATTTTTGAGATAGCCCCCCTGGGGGCCCCCCTAGGGGGGCTGGGGGGGTTTCGACCCCAAAAAAAGAAAATTCAGCCAAAATGATGAAGAATAGTCTAAACCGCAACATTTTATCTCAATTAGCAAGAAAAAAAACCAGGGGGGGGATAAAAAAAAACACCCTGTATAGGTACTCTAGTACCAAACGCGCACCGATCGGTGAGTATGTGGAATGATCTGAGCAGGCAAGTCGGAATGACTTTCTGCTGTAGGGTCCCTGAATACAAGAGGATTTTCTGGAGGTCCGCGCTGTAGCAGGACGCTTGAATTCATTTGTATTCAAATGGGCGGAATCGACTTTTTTACCCAGGTTTTTAACTATACCTAGGATCAAAGTTTTCAGCCATTTTTTTTTTTTTTTTTTTTTTCAGCCATTAGACTTATTGAGCAAGATTTTCGCCCTACCGATTTGTTTTTAATCTACATGTTTCTGAGAAAATCGCCTCTAAAGATGACCCTTTCCCCGCTCAAGACCACGTGATTAATTGGTAACCTCCAAAACAGGCTAGCCTATGGAGGTACCGAATTTTCAGTCTTTAATTTTTATGTTAATTTTACGTTAGTTTATTTAATTTGTCTAGTATATAGTTTATATGTAATTTGAGTAATTTAACATTTTTTCATTTTTTCTTTGCTATGGGCTTTTGTCAAAAGACTGAAAATACAAAATAAAAAAAATAAAAATCAAATTTCATATACGACGCAAGTGGACTTGCTCCCTCCGGGTGGCCCTTGACGTGGCTGCATACAGACTTATCGCGGCACGCTTTACCAATACATAAATTGTATTGGAGCTCCCCTGCTTGTTTTTTTTTTTTTTTTTTTTTTTTTTTTTTTTTTTTTTTTACTGTCGACGGACCAGCTGGAAATATTAATTTTACCCAAGAAGCTCATGACGTTAGCCTAACGTGCGATGGCTTTTTTTACCACATCCTACGCCGCCTCATTTTCTTCCAAGATTTCGATTAAACGGGTAACTCGCTGCGTTAATAATCAAGTTAAATGAAAAACTCCATCTAATTTCCTGGCTTCACTTTCTTTCCCCGGAGGAAGTTTCATCACTTTCATCGACTTGAATTTATATAGAATCGTTAGAATCCCCGCTGAAATGTGAGCTCGATTGAAGGCCATTTTCACAGGAATCCATGTTCTACAGGTTGCGTTCCAGAAAATGAAACTCCGGGATGAAAAGCTTTGCCACCGATGCTTTTCCTCGGAGATACATAAATCGTGGAAAATGAGAAACTGTCCACATTTTTAATGCCTATTAATTACAAATCATTTTGAGCTGGATTTGGAATAAACGGTATTACGATCGTGATGGATTTCATGGTGTTCTTTGATCATAAAAAAGTGCCACTTGCGGATGGTGCAATTTTGCAACCAAATTCTTTTGCTGGTAAAGCATATGGAAAAATATCGATTCTAGATGCGGCTTAGGACCTTACACAATCGATTATTTTATACGCGTTTAGGAGGGAATTCAATGTTACAAAATAGCACGAGTCGCAACTCGGAAAGTGGAAAGTATGGACTTTTGCAACCATTCTTTTAACCGATTAAATTCATGACTCTTTCATTCCGTGATACTTTGCAAAACGTAAACTGTTAATTTTGGCAGTTTATAGTCGTAGACACAGGCATAGTTAAGCATTTACAAGGACTTATTGTTGAGTTCATAATCTCAAAAAGGTCGAATTAATTGCTTGATTTATCAGCATTTTCCGTTTGAAAACTATAGCTTGTTTGGACGCTAAAGTTCTCAGCCGGCGATCGATACGATATATCGCTCTACTAGAACAGTCTATATGTATACCGGGACTCGTGGGACTCCAATACTATACACCGTTTGGCCAACTCTGGTTCTGCGGCCGCAATTAATCCCTCCCTTATGGGCCAAGCCCGAGTATACTCGTTTTTCACCTCTAGTCTATTTCACATTGATTCAGTATTCATTACGGATAAACGCAAATATAAATGAAAGCACTACAATAGATAAGGTTCCGTCGGGCGCCTTCAATTCGTCGTATAGGGAATTCCAACTCCATCAAGTACGAACAGTTAACTACCTTCCCTGTAGAAACGGAGGAGTGGTGTTTTCTTGAACTAACCTAGTCCTTAAAGGGTTAACTATCTCCTTCTCCTGCTACGTTAAAGTGGAAAAAATTGAATTCTATCTACCACGAGCCTTGCAGCAGTTCAACCCCCTCTTGAAATGTTTGAACTTTTATTACAGAATTTACAATTCTTCCCGTCTCTTCTCTGTCGTCGTAGCTTTCATTGAATTTTTATTTTAATCATCCCGCTAAGCCTTTCCGACTATAGGAATCGTCCTCATGATCGCCCGCCGGATTTACGTTCTGTTTGCGTCGTACGCAAATATTTGTCATTCATTTGCATTAGATTTAATTTTAACAACTGCAGCCATTTTATCGCACCAACGTGACGCAAAGTGGCACGAATAAATCGGGGTTTTCGAGCAAATATTAACAATGAGTCGACTTTAAAATTGGTTTTTACAGTCCCGAGGAAGTTTCAGAAAACGAGGTGTGACAGTTAACAGCGTGGATTTATACAAAAAAAAACAACAAAAATTTAAAAAACCGTTAAGTGGGTTAGGATGAAATTCATACTTTCGGATCTACGTTTTATTGGGAGCTGTATTTTCCTTCACACGAAAAGTTCATGGCACTTACGAAACCAAAAGTTAAACCAATACCTAACCCTCGCAACAGCTGTGCAGTTTATGGGGAGGGGGAGAGGAGATACCCTTCAATGCCTCCGCCGTAAAACAAAACCACCGCCAATATAATTCACCTGCACGGAGACTTAATAATTGCAAGTACTAGAAAATATTTGAAGGATTTCCTTCGTCTCACATTTTACAGGGTGATTTAAAACCTATAAAAAATTAGTTTGTATTTTAGAGATCAAAATAAGACTTTGGGATTTTTTTTTTTTTGTGGGCTCGTGCGTGATGAACCCTGTCCGTCCCCCTCCGTCCCACTGTGAGTCGAGTCTTGGTTGGTTGAAAAGTGTAGAAGGTGAGATTTCGCGGGATCAATAAATGTATATTGTCCATGGTTCTCCGGGTGTGATGAGAAACTAATTATGCTTGGTCAGGTAGCCAAAGCTCCTTCTCACATCCCTTCTCTCGTCCTGCCTTCTACATCCCCCTTCTCACCCGTCTAACGTGGTACAGCGTCCCTTCCTCTCCCGTTGACGCGTTCTCCTGCGTTGCTACACGTACCAGGCACATACATTGTTGCCATATGTAAGGGGGACAAAACGAGCGTTCTACTTAAAAAAAAACAAAAACAAAACAAAAAAACAAGATTCCGAATATAAACTCTGGTAGTTTTCAGGAGAGTTCTGGTTGTTTTAAATAGAATTCTCCTGAAAGCTGTCATCAGAATTCTTTTGAGGTAAATCAAAACCATTTTGTCTGGACGTTCTGGAATTTTTGACCGGAATAATCTGGTAAAACTAAAGCTAGAATTTCTGGTCAAACTGCCAGAATTCTACTTAAAATGACCCTATACTCATAAAGAATTCTGGCAGTTTTCAGGAGAGCTCTGGTCTTTTTAAGAAGAATTCTGGCGGCTTCGACTAGAAATTCTAGCTCTTTTTTACCAGACTATTCCGGTCGAAAATTCCAGAACGTCCAGACAAAATGGTTTTGATTTACCTCAAAAGAATTCTGATGACAGCTTTCAGGAGAATTCAATTTAAAACGACCAGAACTCTCCTGAAAACTGCCGGAGTTTATTTTGGCAAAATTATATTCGGAATCTGACTTTTTCGACCGGAATTATCATCTACGAAATGCCGGCATAAATGTCCAGAATGGCCAGAGTTCTACTTAAAAAAGACCGGAATTCTCTGACAGAATTATTTTGAAGTAGAATACGAAACACGTTGACCAGAAGTTCGTTCTGGCATTTTTGAACGGAATAAGCTGGTCAAAAAATGTCAGAATTACTGGCCAACTCGGTCAGAATTACCGGCCAACACGGTCAGAATTCTACTTAAAAAGACAAAAATTCTCTTGAAAACTGCCAGAATTTTTTCTCGGGGACTTTTTATAAGAATTCTGACCATTTTTAAGAAAATATTTTTCTCCGTGCCCGTGATGAACGAAAGTTATTTTCGTTGTTTTTGCAACGAAGACCGGGGTTTCTATTCAGAAATCGGGTCACCATTCAGGTGCAGCCATATTACGAAAATATCGCAAACAATTAACCCGTGTCCTTCACACGGTATTTATTTAAATTGTTATACTCCAGAACAAACGGATTTTCACAAAACATCCGGCAGTAATAAACACACGTGCGATGAGGTACGCTTCTAGAATTCATCGATGCTGTACAGCGCACCGGTGCGAAAAATACTATGAATGAACAGCAATAATTTCAGCGTATGAAAGAATACACCGCAATGAATTATTCTATAATCTTTGCTGCATTTGTTTGTGCAATTCTTCAATGAAAATTGTTGGACTTCACCAATAGCAACTGATTTTGGGTCTCGGCGGCCGGCTATAGCCTCGCTTTAACGAGTAAATATCGTACGTCTTTTTACTGCACTGCGGGAAGGCTAACAAAACTATCCACATCCGGAGCTATCGTAAAAAAGAAACTTTACGAAAACACCATCAATATTAATTCCGTAATTCTGTTGGCGAGCTTTCCGCCGAAGCAGAGCGGTGGCTGTAGCCACGTAGTGTGGGCTCGGCACCAGTTAATGTGGGGGGGGGGTGCATTTGAGCACACTGAATAAACTGTTGGGAATGAATCCCCCATAGTAAGTTGACAAACATTAAAATATCTGACGATTGGCGTGCATTCTCTAACTTTGGTCGGTTACCTACTGCCCATTGGTTATAAGCTGTATAGCCTGTATCAGTATGATTCCCAAAACTTTTTTCCGAAAATTGTCGCCCCCCCCATCCCCCTCTCAGAAACTATGAGGGTAAAGAATCCAAAAAAAGGAAACCCACCTTCATTTAGAAATTTACGAGAAAATCCAAGTCTTCCCTCTCACCCTTTATATAAAACAATAATAAGGTTAAGATAGGTATTTTTTAAAAAAAAAAAAAAAAAAAAAAAAAAAAAAAAAAAAAAAAAAAATACTTGGTTTTATTTTTTAAGAAGTAGATTAAGTATTAATATTTTTTTTCGCCCTTTTAAAAAAAGACCCGATTTCATTCAATGTAAAGATTTTTTTGACATAAAGTTGCTATCCCACGCTTCCAAAGATAATCCCTGTAACACTTTTGCTTCCAAGCTGGCTGCTTGAATATTTTTCTTCAGGAAATACTTCGAAATACTTCGATTTTTCTTCGATCGGTTAGCTTTTGTTGTTATAACGATATAAAACAGTATGGTTTGTAAATAGTAAACTGAAGCAAGAAAAATTATGAGAGCATTTAAATGATCCAAAATCTGGAGAAATTCTTCATACCAGATGGGGCTACAACAGCGGATTAGCTCATGTTACAAACGAGGGGAAGAGATATTGCATATCTTATTAGCCCTTTAAAGTGGCGGCTCCAAGGAAGGGAGGCTGAGGGGCTGCATCCCTCTTCCTCCTCGAGCTAAAATTTTACACAATTTAAGAAGGGATTTTCGTTGAAATGGTAGGTTTTAGCCCCCCCCCCCCCCCTCACCCGAAAGATTTCTAGATCTGCCAATGATCACACACCGAAAAAAAAGAAAGTGTTAAATTTACATTGAGGGTTGATAATTTTACAATCCAGTATCGCAAAAAAATCGTGACAGCTATATGTATTGTTATTTTTTGAAACACTTGGATTGTAAAATTGTCAAAACGGCTGTATTGAAGAATTAACAGAAAATTCAGCTGACACTTCAATCTGGATTGCAAAGATTTCAAAACGGCAGTTATGAAATAGCAAGTCTAAATGCTGATTGTTCAATCGGGGCTGTAAGTTTTTCTTTCTAAAAATATCTAAATTATACAGGGTGTCCGAGAAATGAGTTCACACTTTTGCTGTGAGCGCCTGGTTGATTGTAAAAATCTGAAAAATTCAGGAATAATCTATTACCCTTAAGCGACTTCAGAGAAAATATCGGGGGGCTCCCACCTTCCTTAAGGGGGGGCGTAGGCCCCAAAATGTACCCCGTGTTGCCAATATATCGCATATTTCAAATGGCAGGGGGTATTTTTTATTTCATCATTCAAAAAGGCTCAAAAAACTGAGTAATTTCGTTTTTTCAGATTTTCGGTAGCCCCTCTCAAAACAAAATGGCGGCCAAATAGCTACCCCATACTTTAGAGGCCTATAACTTCGGTTTGAATCAATATTTTTTCAAAAACTAAACGTTTTCTGAATCCTCAGAACGTCTTCTTTCCAATGATGTGCCACACTTTATCATTTGGTGGAAAAAAAATGGGGCGCGGAGCCCCCCCAAAAATTTTTGAGTTTGGGGGGCTGTAGCTCAAAAAAGTCAAATGTAAAGGGGGGGTCGTGTTGTACATCAATCGAAAGGTCTTAAAAAAAGGAAGAATTTGGCGCAAACTCAAAGTCGGTACGATGCGTCTATTCAAAATGGCGGCCATTTAACCATTTGGGGGTGGGGGACCGTCCCCCCCAAATGAAATCCCTCCATCGAGTGATACACCAATCGAAAGGTCTTGGAAAGAGAAAGAGAATGGCGCAAACCGGACGTCAATACGATGCTTGCATCCAAAATGGCAGCCGGTTAAAGTTTTTTGGCTATAGGCCTGCAGGTTCATAATCCAAAAAACTTTAACCGGCTGCCATTTTGGATGCAAGCATCGTATTGACGTCCGGTTTGCGCCATTCTCTTTCTCTTTCCAAGACCTTTCGATTGGTGTATCACTCGATGGAGGGATTTCATTTGGGGGGGGACGGTCCCCCACCCCCAAATGGTTAAATGGCCGCCATTTTGAATAGACGCATCGTACCGACTTTGGGTTTGCGCCAAATTCTTCCTTTTTTTAAGACCTTTCGATTGATGTACAACACGACCCCCCTTTACATTTGACTTTTTTGAGCTACAGCCCCCCAAACTCAAAAATTTTTGGGGGAGCTCCGCGCCCCATTTTTTTCCCACCAAATGATAAAGTGTGGCACATCATTGGAAAGAAGACGTTCTGAGGATTCAGAAAACGTTTAGTTTTTGAAAAAATATTGATTCAAACCGAAGTTATAGGCCTCTAAAGTATGGGGTAGCTATTTGGCCGCCATTTTGTTTTGAGAGGGGCTACCGAAAATCTGAAAAAACGAAATTACTCAGTTTTTTGAGCCTTTTTGAATGATGAAATAAAAAATACCCCCTGCCATTTGAAATATGCGATATATTGGCAACACGGGGTACATTTTGGGGCCTACGCCCCCCCTTAAGGAAGGTGGGAGCCCCCCGATATTTTCTCTGAAGTCGCTTAAGGGTAATAGATTATTCCTGAATTTTTCAGATTTTTACAATCAACCAGGCGCTCACAGCAAAAGTGTGAACTCATTTCTCGGACACCCTGTATACACAGGTATAGAAGGAACTTCAATCCAAAATGAAAACTTAACAATTTTGTGGATTGTAAAATTTATGATACAGATCTTCAGAGTGGCATTTTGCTTGGATTGTAAAATTACCTATCTAGAATTATTTTTTTTTTTTTATTTTTTTTTCTGTTTTTTTTTTTTTTTATTTTATTATTTCCCCCCCCCCCCCCCCCCCGGATGCCCCGGGATTTGAACCTGGGTAGCCGTGGTGATTGTCCAGCACTTTACCACTAGGCTATCACAGCGGATAATGATTCAGAGCATAAAATACGCATCTTAAGGCACAATTCCTTGCAGAGGAGCGTAAACTGCCGAGTGAGTACTTGGAAATTTTGTAATCCAAAAATTGATATTTTATCATTCTGAATTGCACTTTTTACAATGCCAAATTTAGTTAATTCTACAATCAAGATTTGGTAAATTTTACAATCCAAGAAATTGATGCTTTTTCATTTTGGATTGCAGTTTTTATAATCCCAAAATTTAGTTAATTCTACAAATCAAGGTTTTGGAAGTTTTACAACCCAAAAAAATTGATATATTATCATTCTGGATTACACTTTTTACAAACATTTAGAATGTGGGTATAGCAAGGAGTGAAGAATGTCACTTCAGCAAAACTATTTTACAAGAATAACAATCCAAAATGCGAAAACAACAAAATCTCTAGCCAGCTAATTTAGCGACTAAGTGTTTAGCATTTCTAACAAAATAAAAATTTTTCATTTACCTACGTACACGCTAAATTTTCCCAAAAAAGTAAATGCAAATTTTGCAAACAATGTTTTGTTATTCCAGCAATTCCCTTTTTTTCGGTGCATTTTAGAATAATCTGTGGAGCTTTGGACTGAGACTCTCTCATTCAAAAATCAACTGGCATACTTTAGATCCAAATAAAGTTAAAAAATAATTAATTTACAAACTGGAGGACCTTTTTAGAAGACTGAACTTCTTCCCAGGTTGCCACAATTTATCTTTTATGAATTAGATCTACGAAAGGAAGGGGTTTTTTCTTCTTCTTTTTTTTTTAACCAAATTCTATGACCAACCTGATTAAAAAGAAAAAGAAATCCTGTCTGAGGATATTTCTTATGAACGGTAGAACTTATGAACAACTTGACTTCATTTCTCGCAGAGAGGAATAACTTTTTTAATAATTCGAGTCGAAAAAAAACTATACATTGAATGCTCTTTTCAACGGTTTATTTTAGCTATCAAAGTAACGATACAATTTATTCATTGTCAATTAAGGTGTGAGGATGGGGATGCTCCAGCTTCATACAAGTGTACAAGAGACTTCATAATTATTCGTAGCCATGAAGGCAAGGGTCAGGTTTTATTTTTTAAAAAAAGGCTTTGAAATCATCGTAATATAGGATAAAATATGAATCGGGCATTTAGACAAGGAAGAGTTTATAAAAAAAAAAAAAAAAAAAAATTACAGATTGAAATAAATAAGAGGAAGTGAAGAAGTATACATGAAAAATAGAGAGATAGAGAGAGAGAGAGTGAGAGGGAGAGAGAGAGAGAGAGAGAGAGAGAGAGAGAGAAAGAGAGAGAGAGAGAGAAAACCTAAACCGGAAGGAATGTAGCAGTTGCACACAAAGTCCTCAGGACACTTCAGAGTTAGACTATGTTAACGATTCACGGAGAAAGTTTGGATACAAAGAGCCTTCGAGACCTTTTGCGGGATTAATTAGTAGACGAAGCCAGTATTCAGAATGAAACCTTGAAGCCGTCTCACATTTTTCAAACTCGTGAATAACAATCTTGCAATCATCCCGAGGAGAAGAGAAAAACGAGCTCCTTTTAGTTGGTTGAAAGGTAAGGAGCCAGGTTGTGTCTCTTCCTCTTCTTCTTCTTCCTCGCCCTTCTCAATCTCCACCTCATCCTTCCTCGGGTGCGGTGCGGACGCGCGAACTTTATCTTTCACAAGAGGGTCGTCGCTCCTCGACCATAGATGTTGCGTTCCATTCAATTGAAGGGGCGCAAGCCGGGACTGACTGGCTAGGGCGTCGAGTTCGCGAAAATATGTAGGTCGAACTTATACCCTGCAACCCGGGATTGAGGTCGTTATAAGGGAGGGGGAGGGGGCTGGGCCAGGGAAAGTATTAGGAGGGGGCTCGTCATTAGGAGTGGATTCGCTTTCATTCATCTCACAATGCAGAAAAGGCAGAGGCTGAAGAGAGCAGTCGTAGCTTGTGACGGTGCCGGATTTACGTTGGAAAATTGTATTTTTCTGTATCCTTCCGTTCGAAGTCGAATCGGAAGTTTAAATAAACTTCTTACCTTTGGCAACCTTGGTTGCTTGTGCGCTCTCTCTCTCTCTCCCTCTCTCTCTCTCTCTCCCTCTCTCTCTCTCTCTCTCTCTCTCTCTCTCTCTCTCTCTCACTCTCTGTCTCTTTCCATCCTCTCTTGCGGAGTCAACTTGAGTGGTTTTTGGTATTTGCTCCCATTTATAGTTTTCCGCATCCTCTAACTTCCCTCCCCCCTCTGCGCCCATCTGAACACTGTACACAATGGAGACGATGACATTCGCTCGCAGGTTTGCAAACACACACACACACACCCATTCATATACAGAAAAACACATACAAACACACAAGCACAAACATACTCAAGCACACCCTGTACATCCTCCGAAGGTGCGCAAACCTTGCGCACCCAGAATCGTCAGCACACTCCAGCAGCTATACAGAAGCGCTCACCGAATTCGTCAAGAGGTCTGCGCTTTTCAGTTCCCAGATCCGACTCCGCACTACCCCCCCCCCCCTGTTCTCACCCTTTTTTCTGCCCTATCCAGGGGCTCCCTTCATCACTCCTCTTCTCGTCCCCGTCCGGACCCCATTAGGCATACTTCAGTAGTCGTCAACCTCCACTCGTATGCTGCTTTAGCTGAACCTACATAGATTTTTTTTTTTTTACCCCCCCCCCCCCCCCCCTCCCTCCATCTACAAAGATGCGCTTCTATCAAAGGACGCACCTCTGCCTCCCGGCATTTGTTTACATCCGTTGTAGTGTCAATACGTGCAAACGAGAAGCATAATATGTATAGAGAGGTGTTGGTGTTACGAACGGCCTACATGATGCCTAGAGGCGGTTTGTGAATCGCGATGTGCAGGCGTTCTCTATCTCCGCATAAACCTGCGAGGTTTATTGATTCTTGGTGGTTTCGATCGCGAGGCTCCGAAGAACCGATAAGTTTATTTATGAGTTCAAATGGCAGAGAACGAAGATCGAAGCTCATGAGTTTCCATAAAGAAATTGCGACGGTACAATAGCCACTTCAATTGAAGACACTGTTCTTTAACCTTCCAGCACACCTTCCTTTGAGCACATCTCCTTTGAAGAATTAATGGGGATCTTGCAAGTTTTGCTATAGGGATTGAAAAGTTGATTCTTGCATAAAAACCAGAAAGAATGACGATGAGCTTACACTAGAAAGTCACAAAATTCACTCTCAGAATCGGACTTAATGGCGGAGAGACGCAGGTATCACGGGAGATTCCTATCTAAATAGAGACATATCTCTATGTTTCCGTAGAGAAAGTGACATAATAGATAGGAATCTCCCATGATACCTGCGTTGAATCGCCATTACGATCATGCCGTTAGGTATAGCAGTTACATGAGTTTATTACTGAATTTTAGACTTTTTTAGAGTGATTTTTGTGATTTCCGCTGGTCCTAACATCAGATTGGACCATTTATTTGCTTATAGCAAAAGTTTGCAAGAGCCCTCGATTCATCGATTTCGAAGTTGATTCGTTTGCATCAAAATTATTTACCTCCTTTCAGACACAATTTCACCCCCCGCCCATCTACCCTAAATTGGGTTTTTTTCACTTAAGAGCAAAATTCGCCCCCCCCCCCCTCCACCAACCTCTCGCTCTCAACATGCGGATACACCTTATCGTATTGAAGCACGCGTCCTCGCGGAGAAGGAAGGGAACAAGCATGATAAAAGTACGGAACGTGTCCGCACAACTATAGGAGGAGCCTTCTGTGAGCAACTGCATCCGCTCTGCGTGAGCAAGAGCAACCTTCGGAAAAAGCTTGCCTTTAAATTCGTTGTGTTCTCAGTGCGTCATGCGAGATCACGTCATCAGCAAACATGCTTACAGCCGCCGCGGCCGCTGGCTGGACCCTTTCAACTCTATACTCGACTCAACCCGGCCGGGCCGTGGCCCTATCCCTGGCCCCGCGGTGACATTTGCACAGAGGAAAAGGAGTGGGTGGAGGAATGATATCTTGACCTCCCCGGCCAACCCTGGACTTCTCTGCCCCCTTCCGCCCCCTCCTTTCAGCCACCCGTGTCGCAGATGTGCGGTTACAGCATTTGCACGAAATGGCCAAAGGGCATTTACTTTTGCGTTATACATTCGCGGAAACCGGCAATTTATTTCACTTGCAAGATATCCTCTCCACCCGTCCGGTTCGAATGCACGTTGTGTTTTATTCGTTCGCGGAAACATTTACCCCGAAAAGTATAAAAGCTCGATGCGGCCGCCGCGAAAGCTCTCTCGAATTAAAACGATCGTCCGCTGAAATCTGTTCGCTCGAAAAGTATTATGTTTGGGTCGTACCTTTCCATTTGTTTTTTCGCGTTGTATACATATTTTTAGGAGCTGCAAATATAGGTCTGTTCCTCTTCCGGCATCGAAATGTTCACGTTTATTTTTTCATAGCTTGGCATGTCGGTCCGACTTTTTGGGGGGGGGGGGGGTTAAGAAAAACAAGTGATTGAATACTATTAGCCATATTTCTACTGAGTGGGGCTCTTGGAAACTTTTGCTTCAGGAGATTGAAGAGTTGGTTCTTGCTGAAAAACTATAGTAAAAATGACGATGAGTACACTAAAAAATGTCGAAATTCACTCTCAGAATTGGGCTTAATGATGGAGAGACGTAGGTATCATGGGAGATTCCTATCTATATTGAGACATATCTCTGTGTTTCCGTAGAGAAAGTGACATAATAGACAGGAATCTCCCATGATACCTGCGTCGAACCGCCATTACCATCTTGCTGTTAAAGCAGTTATGTGATTTATCCAAAGGAGTGGCTTTTTTGAGGATGTACCATTCCTTGGGAACTGCATCAACCTCTTTCTGTTCTGCGAGGGTGGCATGGCGCATGCCCTAAAACATAAAATACCAAATAAATGGTATTAAACAGAATTACAATCATAGCGTGACACGCTTCACCAATACATGAATTGTATTAGAGACAGACTCTTCTTGTTTTGTATTGTTTTTTTTTCTCTGTCTCTCTTTTAAGGAAATCAGCTCAAACATTCAGCATTGAATTAGTCACCAAAAAAAAAAAAAAAAACCTATCCAAAATGGACAGATATGGGATTGAATAGTATCCAATGATGGCATCACACTGAAAAAAAAAAAAAAAAAAAAAAAAAAAAAAAAAAAAAAAAAAAAAAAAACAGGCGTGAGACCCGGACGTTACGGGCAACTATGGTACTTGTCCCTACTTTCTTTTCAGAGCATAAAGAAAAATAGAAAGCAGTGACACCTCCGCTAGTGCAGACACCTCCATTCTCCAATTAAAGCGGACACCTTTATCGAACGGAGACTTTTTCAGGTCCCAAAAAATTCGAAATAATACCGCAGTATATTTTGACCACTAACTATCGTAATCGCTCGCTGTTCTTGCAAATTCAGGAGTGAAATCCGTAATTTTAGGTGCGCCGATCGTTTTAATTGTGCATCACTTTGCGTTCGAATTCACTCTCAAAGCTGCGGCGAAAATTCAACAATCAACTTACTCATTCAGCAACGTGTATCATGCTGTATCAAAATGGATCAAAGTTCTAACAAAATTCAGTGGCGTAACTAGAAATTACCTTTCTCTCACTTTGTCCATTAAAATGTGTAAGTTAGAAAAGGATAGGAAAGGGGGATCAATCATCCCCTCTTCCTGTCCTTTTTCTACCTGTACATTCAGATGAGTAAAAAGAGAGATAGAATGATTTCTAGTTACGCTACAGACAAAATTAATAGGTCGCCAGAGCTTGGGGCGGACAATTGAAAGGCAAAAACAAATTAGAAGCCGTCATGTAGCGTAGCGTGGTGTTGCATGAAAAAAACCGACAACGGACGCTTCACCAGTGTTAGCAAATTTGGCGGGAAATTCAAAAAAGTTCCATTAAGTTGCCAAAATAGCAGCAGCAAACAGTGGATCAAAACATGAAATTTCTTGGACAAAATGTTACGAATAAAAATCAAGGTTATGAACCATAATATAGGAGATCGCAAAAAAATGTGTTGAGCAATTCATTTTAGAGCTCAAAATCATGAATAATATGATTTTAACGAGGAAATATTAACACAAAAATGTTTTTAAAGGGACGAAAAATAAAAAAAAAAAAACAAAAAACTGTTCATGTCCAAAACAATAAATGTTTTGATAAAGTGTGTGGCAACCCTGCGATATAATTAGCACATATTATACAGAGTGACTACAAAAAAAGGAACCTTTCAGAATTTCTCAAAATAGTAAAAATACATCTAGTTTTCGTAAAAAACAAGAGTGAATAAACCAGGACTCATTTTGTTTACTTAAAACTATAGTTAAAACTTGACACTATTAGGCGTAAAGTATACAAAGATCTTTAGGCTATCAAGTAAAAAAGTGTGCATTTTTAAAAATGAATCCTAACTGTTAGAGTGGGTCTTTTTTTATAGTCACCGTGTATTCGAGCGTTTTACACGCCCGCGGAGTAGACCGACTGAATACCCTACTAATCAGGCCGAAAACTTAACAAAAAGTGAAGAATCGAGCGCCGTGTTGGACGAGTAGGAGCAAAAAATGCCTCGGCTATTTAAAGGTCCTGATAGGGTGGTGTGAGCCGGAGGAGAGGGGAGGGAGGCATGGTGGGTGGGGGTGAAGGTGGGGGTGGGAGGCTGGAAAAACTGAACAAACGAGGTTCGAAGAGTCATTTGTGTTGATTTATCGGAGCGCGCGTATATTTCCATTTTAAAATTGAATCCATTTGACGAGCGCGTTCAAAGTTTATAAAAAGGGATGTTGCCGGTTGAGGAGAAGGAATTTTTTCATTGCAGACAAAAAAAAAAGAAAAAAAAAAACAAACAAAAAACAGGCGTTCTCCGGAAGAGGGGCTCGTGAAACATGACTTGAGCTTTTCCAAAAAAATTAGCCTTTGCAGTCACGTTAACATTCCTTGGTAAGAGCACATGCACCTAGTGTTTTAGGACTATCTCTCTGAGGACGCAACATGGCCTGAGATCGAAGACAAGTTGCCTAAAATCAGTGAAAAAAATTCAACTAAAATCATCACGGAAAAAAAGTATGGTGTAATTTACCATTCGCATAGCTGATTTTGGCCCCTACCAGAGTTAAGATAAACTTGATCAGAGTTGTGGAACATTTGACCAGGAATCAGGTCAATTTCACTTGATACCTGGTCAAATGTTCCATAACTCTGGTCAAGTTTATCTTAACTCTGGTGGGGGCCAAAATCAGCTATGCGATTGGTAAATTACACCATTCTTTTTTTCCGTGATCATTTTCTAACTTTTAAGCATAATGGAAAACTTTCCAGAGATAATTATAGGTTTAAATTACTTGTTAAAAGTGCTTTCTGTGATAGATTTTTCTACACCGACTTTTCCAAAAAGAAGAGAGCTCTCTGATGAAAATTCGAGGTACTCCAGGTTCTCCAGATTAAATTTGTAGTCCTTCTTGCGTGTTTCATCGGTGCAGAAAATACAAACAGAGCATATTACTATCAGTGTGTACCTCTCGATGTACTACAACGCACATCTGCGTAATCCTCTATTCACCAATGCGCTTCTCTACACGGTAAATCTTAAAACGCAACCAAAACATGGAGGTATACATAAATACATATAAAGGGTGTCCCAAAATGCATAGTAAACCTTTTTACCACGTATTTTTGGGGTCAAAATAAGACCATAAGATTCAAGAGGGAGTTATGACAATTTTTCAATTTGTTTTTCAGAAAATATGCAACACTGTAACTCGAACGGACCCATGTTTATAGGGATTAAAAGTCTTATTTTGACCCTAAAAATACGTGGATTAAAAGGATTATTATGAGATTTGGGACACCCTGTAAGTACTCTTCTGAAGAAGCCCACGATCGAAGTTCGTTCGTTCTGAAAGGCGACAACGCGTAGTAGACGCACGAATCCCTGATAATGCAAATTCGTTTTCCTCAATACCTTCGACATCGCATCGTCGTCACGGTCCATTTAATTCGTTATATCCTCATTTATTTATTAGACCTTATCCTGCAATGTGCGATGAGTTAATAATAACGCGCGCCGATGGGAAATATTGATGCGAATAACTCGGGAGGTCTCGAACTGGGGTGAAAGAATGATGTTAATAAAGAGAATGACACAGCTAAAGAGGAATTGGATTGAATTTAGATTAGATGAGACTCCGATTTTCCACCAAAAATCCGAAAGAGTAACCAGAGATGGTTCGTACACTGCGGCAACAACGGATTATCTCCATTTAAACCTACGTAAAATAATCGATTCTCTGAATCCCTGAGTTATCCATACTTTTGCATATGTTCAGAAAAAATGTGGTTCTCAAATAACACGAGCCGCCACTGCACGGAAAAAAAAAGAATGGTGTAATTTACCATTCACATAGCTGATTTTGGCCCCTACCAGAGTTAAGGTAAACTTGACCAAAGTTATGGAACATTTGACCAGGAATCAGATCAATTTCACTTGATAACAGGTCAAATGTTCCATAACTCTGGTAGGGGCCAAAATCAGCAATGCGACCAAACACTGGCTGGTTAAGTACACCATTCTTTTTTTTCCAAGTGATAGTAACCATCCAATAATTTATGGTCGATGACTTTCGTTCCACATCATACGTGACATTGTGGCAATGCCTCGTACAGGTTTTAAGGCAAGCAGGGAGCGAGCTGAGTTGGGCGCCATGCCGAGATCAATGTGGCCTCGATCACCAATTTCATACTTCTCACATTTCTCACTGTCGAAAAGACGAATGAATGAACGAATGAACAAATGCGGTTTCGTTATTAATTGAGTTTTCAAGGATCAGATTTTCATTGGTTTCGCGACTTCGCAATTCGCATCTCACATGCGGTCGCACGGAAAATAGCGGGAGCAGGAGCTCAAAGAATGGACCGCAGCTGCTAATTTCGGGTGTAGCAAATTTGATCATTGATTGCATTATAAAGTGTTGCAAAAGTACAAATTACTTCAATTCGCTCTGAAATGGGTCTGTTGCAAACTTTTGCTACGGCGCTATAGAGTGACCAATCTCATGTGAAATCGCGTGAAAACTCCATTGGTGGCATCAGAAAGTCATGAAATGCAATAACAAACTCACAAAGAGGCATTTTACTGAAATCCAAGATGACGGTAAAATATCGAGCAACCTGTATGCAAGCACCATGAACATCCAAGATGGCCAACCTCACAACATCGATCACAACCAATCACAACGCAAACAAACTCATAACCTCTTGTGAGGTTGTTAACGTTGGCCATCATGGATGTTCACGGTGCGTGCACACAGGTTGCTCGATATTTACCGCCATCTTGGGTTTCAGTTAAACGCCTCTTGTGAGTTTAATATTGCATTTCATGACTCTCTGCTGCCACCATTGGACTTTTCACGTGATTTTACTTAAGATTTAACACTCTATATTGCTGCAGCAAAAGATTGCAACAGACCCATTCTTGGAAAGGAAACGAAATATCACTTTCTGATTCCACCACTGGCGCTGCGCTGGATACCAGAGCTACCGGTTTAATTTGAGTATATTTATTTACACCAGAATTATAGAGAGGGGAATTTTTAATCCACTGATGATATCATCGGTTGACTAAAGGTTTTAATTTTGTTTTGTTATGTTTCTTTTTTTATGACGGAGAGAATTATTTTGGCTTTTACGTTCACTGAGGAACTTGAATTAACCCGCCGTCACTCGCGCCCTAAAAACTTCCGCGAGTAGTCGCGCGGGGTCGTTTTCGACCCCAAAGTTCTTTCGTCCCATTTTACCATTGTCATTCAAAATTTTGATTTCAACCATGCAGAATAGTAATAAGTATGTCTTTGAAAAGCTTTTCACGTGAAAACTGTGTTTGAAAAAAGAATTTTACGTTCAGTAATTGCTATATTGTAATCTGTGTCGGAAAAACCCTAAAAATGTGATATTTTCCAGATTTTTATCGCTCAGCTGCCTTTAACTAGTTTTGAAACTCCTAAACCGAGGTTTTTTTACTTCTAGGCACTACTGAAGATAATTTCATGAAAAAAAGTATGGGTTATGGGGCAAGTTTTCGAGATATACCCCCCTCAATACCCCTCCTATATTTAGTCCTAAAATTTTGGAGATGAAACAACTAACCATCTGAAAAACTTTATTTTTTACCGAATGAGATGGAATAAACGCCAATTAAGGTAAGCAAGATTCTATCAACCAACAAACGGAATCGAAATTGAGGATTCAGGGGAGGGCTGGAGGGGAAAAGGGGGTTGGGGGTTAGCAAAGTGGAGATCCTTGAAATTTTTTTTGCTGTGATCTTTTTGCTTTTCGTACATGATTCCAGATACCCTTTTTCACCTCCCTTCCGCTTTTCCCCTACCATCCACCTTCATTTCCCTCTCATTCCCTTTTTTCCCTCCCCACTCCCCGCCCCATGTGATATAATCAAACTTTCGCAGAAAAGAACAAAAACTTTTATGATAAGTGGCGTCGCGTGTAATCTGGCAACGCCGCATTTCGTGGATTCAAATGCATGAAAAAAGTCAAACTAATGGAGGTGCGCAGTGCATTCCCTCGAATCGACACTTTTCAGGGTTTGAATGGACAAAACGCAGTGCTGCCAGATCGCAAGCGGCACCGCACTGATTCAGGTAAAAATGGATACGTAAGAAATTGGGATAAACGAGTAATTTAGAAAAAAACAGTGAGAGCAAACATTAGATTTGCTGAAAGTATTGTAGTAAGTATAGAAAAGTAAAAAACCAACGGCAATCACATCCCGCAAGTGTAAACAAGGCACAGAATCCACGTTTACGTTATGTTCACTCGGTCACATTTTATGAACGTGAGTAGTCGCGCGGGGTCGAAAACGACCCCAAGCAACTTTGACGCGTCCGTGCTTCAAAACGAATGATTGAATTAAGTTCATACTAACAGAGTGGGTAGTCCAAACCCTTGAAGGAAGGTACTGAAACGGACGAGCTAAAACTTTAAAATTTTCATGGACAAAATTGCATTTTTCTGACACCTGGGGTCGTTTTCGACCCCGCGCGAGTAATGGCGGGTTAAGCGTTGACGAATTGAATTAATTATACTATGGAGTTTCTAATTTTACTGTCAGAAAAGATTCAATTTTTTCTGAATTGACCTGTCATAACTCCTAATGCAGATAAAGAGCTCTATTTATAGTTTGAGCTACATTTCCTCTTTTTTTTTTTTTTTTTTTTTTTGCAACCTTCAGATTGATGTGTCCCAAGATGAGGGTTTTCGATATCAAAATTGATAAGATCCCGCACCACCACCGGTGCCCCATGGCCAGGGCGTTAAACTTTGGTTTTATTGTGAAGCAAATTAAAATCTAATTAATGATGAGGTATTCTCAAATTTTGATCATTGTGGCTCCAATCATAAGTTACCTTATACTTGGCTAGAACAGCCGCGTGGATTATAGTGCGCCTATCATGGACGAAGAAGTCAGCGTTGGTCTTGGAAGGAGGCTTCGGGGGTCCAAGCCCTCCACTTTTTCGGAAAAGTGCTTTAAAAAAAGGTAAAAATAATGGTCATAACCCCTCTAGGCCCCCTTACTTTTACATGGAGAAGGGCACACAGAAAAAAATTAGGAGCAAAAAAAAATCGTATCATTTTTCAACTCCCCCCCCCCTACTTTTGAACCCACTCTTTCAAGAAGTCAAATGTTACAGCCTTCAGATATTTTAAAGGCACCAATGACCAAAATGACTGATTAAGCAAGATCCTATTTGCAGTAGCGGATCCAAGTTATTGTCCTTCTCTCTCTTCTGCCATTAGAATGCGTATGATAGAAAAGGACAGATTAGGGGCAGTCACGTGATTTTCGCCCCTCTTCTATCCTTTTCTAACACATGCACTCTAATGGGAGAAGAGAGAGAAGGATAGATTCCTGGATCCGCCAGTGCCTATTTGCTTTGTAAGGTTCGCCCACGATGAAACATTAAAGTCATAAAAAGGGGGAAATATAAATCTGGCAAGCTCCACCCTATAGCCACATCCCAGCGCAGCGGGACCTTTGACCTCGGTACGTTCAAGTGGAGAAGGCCAACATTGCGCCAAGATGTTTTACGGTCGCTGCCGCGGCTAATTTCCTCTCCTATTTGAAAAGCGAGGGGGGAGGGGTGAGGGGGGGAGGGGGGAGGGGGGGGGAGGGGGGGGGGGAATGGGAGAGAGCGTAATAGCGAGGTAGGGGTAAAACAAAAAACTGCACTGGAATTGGTGGGATGAATTAGAGTGTAAACATCGATGAGCACAGCATGGACGATGCATGTGGATTTCCTGTTGATTATTATGTACCGTTGCGTTGCGCGCGAGATTGAGGATTGACTGGTGGAAAATTAAAACGCGAAGCTTATACTCGTTACCGGACCCCGAGACGGCGAGACTACTCGAGACCTCATCGTGCGCGCGCTCGTGCGATGTTCATCATTTCTCAATAATTCTTCACTCGACCGCTCCGCCTCCGTTGCGTTTCCTCATTAAAAAATTAAAATTCTCCTCAACATCCATCAAGTTATTAAAATCGAGGATTATTGCTTCAGATGTAGCATAAAAATCAAAGATTACCAAGAGTAATGGGTAATGAGTAATGAGAAATGTGTTGCACACTTTTGCTATAAGCGATTTCACAGTTGACTCTGCTGTAAAAACCTCCAAAATAACGATGGCAGCACTGAGAACTTCCGAAATCCACTCCTACACTCAATGAACGCTGTTATTTGGGCGAAGGTAATGGTGGCTGAGGGAAGTAATAATGGGAGATTCCCATCTATAACAATAGTGTAACTCCATCAAGAAGTGACCAATAATTAAGAGACGACTTTCATTTGACACCCGGTGTCACTAGATGTCACGGTACCATTCATCGGATGTGGATTAGTACTCTGATGACTAATTACTCTGTAAATCATCTTTGTCAGCATAGAGAGAGTGTCGAAATTAAGATAGGGATCTCCCATTCTTACTACCCTCAGCCACCAGTACGCCCTCGCAAATAAATGCGTTTACTGAGTTTAGAAAAGGATTTCGGAAGTTTTTAGTGCTGTCATCGTTATTTTTGGAGGTTTTTACACCGCAGAATCGACTTGTAAAATGTTTATAGCAAAAGTGTGCAACAGCCCCATTAATCCTGGTAATGTGACTAAAGTAAAGTAAGGTGCTTGTTTGTTGAACGGGGCTGTTGCTATAAGGGTCGATTCAGATGTATAAAAACCTCCAAAAATAAGGATGGTAGCACTGAAATCTTGCGGAATCCACTCCTAAACGCACGAACGTAATGGTGATGTTGGGCATAGAATAATGATGATGGATTCATATCTTAATTTCGTCACAGTTTCTATGCAGGGAAGGAAGATTTACAGAGTAACTATAGACATCAAAGGAGTAATTAACATCTGATCAATGGGACCGTGACACCTAGGACGACGCACCAATGCCAAAGAAACGCCCTGGTGACAAGAAAATGTGTTAAAAGGTGGCTTAAATTAGCGTCGAATGAATACGGTGTTCAGGTTACAAACCACGTGACGTGTATCATGACCAATAAGATAGGAGCAATTCCAAAATTTATGGGTGAATGAATTCCAGTAGTTGTAAGTCTGCGCATCATCCATCGTTATTCTTTTCCACCATTTTATATTAATACCAAACGAAACCAATGCTCGATTATTTTTCAGCCGAAAATTGAATCCAACCCGTTTTACCCAATTTCAACTGCGCCCCCACTCCCCCAATAAACGGCAGTATTACAATCGTCAATGTATGTTCCAAATATAACTAAAGAATGAAGTATATAAAAGTAAAACATATATTTGTTCAAAGCGGCAACGATGCGAAACGTTGACTATTACGGCAGTTGCCTCTTCGACGCTTATAAGTCAATAGAGAGCTGGTTCGAGACTCGTTAACGTCGAGTAATTTATTTAATATATATATAATGACGATGCGATATGAAAGGATAATACGTGCAAGAATGGGTCCGATCCCTGCTGTTTGCTCGCTTTAAAAGAAAAAAAATAATGATAATTAATAATACCTGTATTTACAATAACTTCGTAAACAGGCGATAGTGTGCAGAAAGGAGGCCGGGAACAAACATCGAAGCCCTTGGCTCCGATTAAGGTTGGTGAATGCAGGTAGGATCTCCGGAATGTAGTGGATGATTACCGAGAGAGTAGATATTTAGACAAGTCAATTGCGTCTTTAGAACGTTGTTTAGATTTGAAATTTGCAAAACTCGAAGATGAGTTTTACCTCTCTTAAAGTGTTCCTTTTGCGTGTAGGAAAAAAAAAAACACCCAATCCAAGGATTTTTACCAAAAAACGTATGTTAACCTGTGCCTCAAAGGACTTAAAGCCACGGGTTGATGGTCTAAAATGTGCATTTACGGAACGAAAACTACATGAATCGTATATGAATTTGCCAAGGCTTGAAAGAAAAGAAAACAAGCAGGGAAGCTCCGATACATTGCATGTATTGGAAAAGCGTGCCTGTGAATTGTATACATAAAAATCTGCGCATAAGTTGGGGTGTATTCTGGGGGGTTCAAACACATTTTTCAACTTTTCTCGAAAAAACCTTCAATACAGATGTAAAAATTCATTTATAATCTAAAAGTAGAGAAAAAAATCCGTTTTTTGAGTTTGAAAAATAGGCGCAACGTAGGAATCTGAACAAAAAACTTCTGTGAAGAAAGCTGATTTTATAAGCTTTCAGATGGCGCAAACCGCGATGCCGAAAAACGTTTCGTTCAAGAGTTATGACCGCGCGAAGTTTCAAATCTAGGCCAAAAATAGGGTTCCGACTTTCGATTCTACAAAAAAATTTGTTGCTCCACCAATAATCGATGAAATTCATTGAAACTTGGTGGAAGCGGGTTTTTTGGGTCGCTGAATTTATTTTTGACATAAGTTTTTCAAAATTCTCAAATCATATATGGCCGCCATAGTTTTTCGTTCAGATTCCTTCATTGCGCCTATTTTTCAAACTCAAAAAACGGATTTTTGGAAACTTCAAAAGTAAAACAAAATGCAAAAAAAGGGTCAAATATTTTTGAACTAAACACTGTAGCACATCAATCGAAAGATCTTTAAAATACGCATCTTTTGGTGCAAAGTTCACGTCAATATCTCTTTTCGTTCAAAAGTTATGGAGCATTGGAGGTTTTAACTTTGACCCCCTGCACTCCCGCTCCCAGTTGACCAAATTCAAAAAACTGCAGATATTCTGAAAGATGATGCTTAGCTCTATCATCCCTGAAAGTTTCATCCATTTTTGAGGGGGGCACTACTAATGGTAGCTGGATGGACCCCTTTTCATCAAAACAAATACCATTAATTGAGCCTGTCTCGTCCTCTAAAAAAAATAATACAAAAACCATTACTTCGCTTACACTTTCGAACAGGCGTTAATGTTGTAACAATTCCCGAAACTAAAAAATTAAAAGAATACTGATCTAATTTGTTTATTTTATTGAGGTCCATTTTCAACCCATAAAAGATTGAATGTTAAAAATTGCGCTAAAAAAAAAAAAAAAAAAAAAAAAAAAAAAAAAAAAAAAAAAAAAAAAAAAATCATTTATCAGCTGATCAAATAAAGGCAAACAAACGTGACTACTTCATTGCGCGCTCTATAGCGGGTTCTTCTTGAAGCTTTACTTTTGTGAGAAGGTATCCTATAAGTAAAACCATGATCTGTATCGGTTTCATTTTGCGCCTTCTACTCGAAAATATCAGCTGACTCTAGACATTCACAGAGAAAGATTATCAAATTAGTGAACAGGTGAGCCGCAGTGCAACCAATGCAGCCAAACAATCGCCGGCTGCAAAACAATAATAAATATAAAAAAAAACATCACATAACGACACGTTAACGGTCGCCCGTACGAAAAAACCCCGAATGTACTTTAAAATCAATTATATATTCAATAAACGTAAAAAAATAACACAAAAACAATGTCCAACATAACAAATTAATCATAAAAACAAACAAAAATTTATTCATCGTAAAACCAACACAGCAGAGTAAAATTACAACAAAGTTGGCAACATAAAACGCAAAATATTACCTCACCGCACTCCACTTACCCCCCAAAAGTGGTGAGACCGTCGATAAAATGGAATTATAAAAAAACTAAAGCATTAAAATGAATCCAACTATTTTTTCTGAAAACTTTAGAAGGTACGATTTCATAATTGTACCATTGCAATCCTCAAAACGCAACAGACACGACAGGAAAAAAAAAAAAAAAAATCAAAAACAGCCGATTTTCAACTTTAGGCCACTCAGCATAGGAATACACGTGGGAAGCATAGGCTGCCCTATTACATTGTATACATTGTATTATATTGTTAGCAGCAAAACGATCGGAATAAGCGTGCCATGTTCCATGGGCACGCTTAAAAAGTTGTGGCCTATTTGCAGCAGGGCCAGATTTACATCTCCTGAGGCCCAACGCAATTTTGAATTTGAGGCCCCCCAAAAAAAAGGGGAGGATGCCTGGAGGTCTGAAAACATCCACCAGAAAGAAGGGGGGGTTTTGGGGTTCTCCTCCTAATTTTTTTAAATAGAAGACATTGAAATGTTTTTAACTGTTTTCTTTCCAGCAATAAGTTATTATTTCATCTTTTTTCCGTATTTTTTTCTCCTTGTTCTCTCTCTCTCTCTCCTCTCTCTCTCTCTCTCTCTCTCTCTCTCTCTCTCTCTCTCTCTCTCTCTCTCTCTCTCTCTTTTCTCTTTTTCTCTCTTTCCTTTTCTCTCTCTCTTTAAGTTAAGCTGTTGTCAAGGTCGAAAGGAACCTTGGTCCTATTGGCGCCAGCCTAAATAAATAAATCTAATTGTAAATCTAATCTAAATCTTCTTTCTCTTTCTGTATTTTTCTCTATTTAGTCCTCCTTTTCTCTCTTTCTCTCTTTCTTTCTTTTTCTGTATTTTTCTGTATTTTTCTCTATTTTCCTCTCTTTTCTTCCTTTTAGCTCTCTTTCTCTATATTTCCCCTCTGTTTCTCTCTTTTTTTTCTCTTCTTTCTCGCTTCGTGAAGTGAGGCCCCCTTAGGTCTGAGACCGTACGCAGTTGCGTTTTTTGCGTAGTGGTAAATCCGCCTCTGAGTTGTAGAGTTATAAGTTTCTCGTAGAAAAGTTGAAAAAATTTAGCTCGTGTGACAATTAAATCGATTTAGTTAGCTTTTCCCTTACAGAGTAAATTCGATTCAATGGTTTTCAAGTTACGAGATTCAATCGTATAATACGCATTTTTTTTGAATAAAATCCTCTGTTTAAATCCACTACTATGGTTTTATAGATGGAAATAAAACTCAAGTCTGAATTAAACGAAATATGGTATTTCATAAGTATACAAAATAAAATTTAAAAGAGATAAACCTTTGAGATTTATTCGATGAAACGAATCGTTATCAATTCCTCAGATCACAATGACGCATATACGATGACTGTTATCAAGTCGTATTATCATACCTGAAACAAACAAAGAAAAAGAGAATAATTAAATTCGAAAACTGAGACAAAACAAAAACAAAAAAAAAAACACACAAAAAACAACAGTTTAAACCATTGCAGCTGCCCTATTGGATATTATTGCATTTCACAAAATAAATTAATGTGGCCACCTTGAAATAATGGAGAGTATAAAAATGCTTGTGAAGTCCACTATAGTAAAAAAGGCATAGCATTAATTTCTTTGTTAATATGCCGACATTCTGACTGAAAAAAGCAGTCATGTACTGTAATTACATCAAACCATATTTTGTTTGAACCCAGCAGATAGCCCACTCTAGAGCAGTAGGAACTCAAAGTTCCCAACTAATCTGGTCGAACTAAGTATGGCTTGAGAAATTCAAAATCTCAATCATTTATTGATAGTAAAGCTTAACAGTCATCTGAATAATTGATGCATGGCCGAGTTGATGTGACGTTAAGAGCCGATGAGCTCTTACTTAAAACTTTCCAACATTATCCGATTACTGTGGGCCCTCCGTCTTAACAGTATAATTTTGTCATTCCTCTGCTAAGCTGGGTGGACCACATCGGAACTCGTCTGTCCCTCGGAGTGTCCTCAATTTAATATATCCCTGTAAGAACTAACTGCCCTCACCTATACTTGTCGGCAAATATTTGGGAGCACTCATTAAAGACTTGCACGAAGCCAAACCATCAACGTCGTATCTCGTCACAATGTAGAGACGGGTTATAAAAGTTCTGCCGGAGCTGGCTAGTCCACACCGGAACACGTCCAAAGGAATGTCCTCTACTTATAATGCATCTCTAAGAACTGCCCTCCCATCTTCTTGTTAATTTAATCTTTGGGAGCACTCAAAAACGTTGCAAAGAAGGCAAACCAACGTCGTATCTCGTCGCGGTGGTGTAGGGACGGATTATAACAGTTCTGCCGTTTCGCGGTATTAAAATGACATTCTGTAATCCATCAAGACTCAAGCGGTTGAAGCAAAGATGAGACCATATCAGTTGAGAAGTTCAACAATTACCGAATCAGTTATCTTTGCTATAACTGGTTGTATCACTGATGGATTAAGTCCTGCCGTTTCGCGGATTTGTAATGGCGTTCTGCAATTCATCAGGTTCCAAGCGGATAAAACAAAACTTACATCACATCAGCTGTTGAGATGTATAACAATGGGGCTGTTGCACACTTATCAATAAGTGACCAATAAGAGACGACTTTCATTTGGCACCGGTGTCACTAGGTGTCGCGGTACCATTCATCGGATGTGGATCATTACTCTGATGACTAATTACTCTGTGAATCATTCTGGTCAGCATAGAGAGAGTGACGAAATTAATATAGGAATCTCCCATTATTATTGCCCAGCCACCATTACGCCCGCGCAAATAAAAGCGTTTATTGAGTTTAGGAGTGGATTTCGGAAGTTTATATTGCTACCATCGTTAGTTTTGGAGGTTTTTACACTACAGGATCGACTATTAAATCGATTATAGCAAAAGCGTGTAAACAGCCCCATATTATACCAAATCAGAAATCTTTGCTTCAACTGGTTAAATCTGATGGATTGTAGAATGCCATTTTAAGATCCACAAAATGGCAGCACTGGATTATCAGATCAGTGGCGGCTTGTGCTATTTGGCAACAATGTCTTTGCTCCATTTGAACCTATGTTAAACAATCGATTGTTCGTGAAGCGCTGCTTCACTTTCGAATCGATTGTTTTAAATACAA
This sequence comes from Trialeurodes vaporariorum, assembly GCA_011764245.1. Taxonomy (NCBI): domain Eukaryota; kingdom Metazoa; phylum Arthropoda; class Insecta; order Hemiptera; family Aleyrodidae; genus Trialeurodes; species Trialeurodes vaporariorum. The sequence continues at coordinate 416,731 of VMOF01000024.1, read as the reverse complement.
TTAAATGGAGGGATGACATTGTTTCCAGATTGGACGAGCCGCCCCTGTATCAGATAAATTCCTCGACAAAAGCGCATCGAGGAAACAGCAGCGGCGCTGTCAAGAACTTGCATACGTTTCAGGCGCTGTCAAGAACTTGCATATATTTAAGGCGCTGTCTCTCCTCCTTTCAACGTCGAGCAATGCAATAAGCGGTACTTTACTCTCTAAATTCTCTAATATTTAAAACCAGGACAAGTATAGTGTCACATTTTCAAAGTTTCCTCTCACTGTGAGTGTGCATTTGCCCACGCTGTTTAAACGGATGGAGAGGCTCTGCTCCGACATGCAGTGATAATGCCAAACTTAACCCGTAAAGGATAAAATCAACATATGTTCCTATCTCTTTTTACTTTTTTTCTCCCTCTCCTATCTTCTTTGCCTTATCTAGTATCGACCCCCTGCCCGTACACTCGTTTTTCTTCTGAGTCCCTCTTCTTCCCAGTCCACCACTGTTAGAGGTACTATTGACGAATTAAAGATTGTCGCGAGATTTTCACACATTTTTAGCTCTGAGTGTGAGGGTGGGACTGATCTGCAACGGCTTTCCCGCCCCACCCGCACTGGCCTCTCGCCTGCAAGGTGCGTGAAGAGTATGAAGAATTGCCGAACCAGAACCTTGAAGGCGAAACTTAGCTCGTGAAAATCTCGTGACAATCTTTAATTCGTCGATAGTACAAGACTGCCATCCAGCGTTTGATTATACACACACTCCCATTCACCTCATTGTTAAATTTGTTGAATTTCTCGCCAAATGTGACAACACTGGTTTGGTGATCATGCGGTTTTTTCCCCTGCACGACGTCTCTTACTGCTGCGCCTTCCTTTGGAATCTCTCTCGAGCTTTTTTTTTGTGGTTTCAGCGTCTTAGCGCGGTGTTGTCGGTATATCGACGGCCTTTCGTGCAGTTTTTGTAGAATTTAATTCTAAATCCGCGCCAGGCAGAGAAATTCTATTTGCGCATACAGAAAATCTATGGCGGCCCGTGGGTCAAAAAGTAGGGGCTTGGGTTTTTTTTTTTTTTTTGGGGTGTTGAAAGGAGTAGCTCAGAAAAACTGTAGGAACAAGCAATTCACAGGTTTATTTTGAATCGTTTTGTCTTTTTTTCCTTAATCCTTTGTTCCTACTTCCTATTCTTATTTTCTTTCTTTCTATTTCCTGATTTTTTTTCTTGTTACCTCTCTTTTCTTTCACCTTTCCCCCCTTTTTTTCATCCGTTTAACCCAATTTTATTTTTTTAAATCCTCCTTCCAAAAAGTGGAAGTGGGGGATTGATCCCCCAAAAGCTCCTCCGATGGACCGCCTATGCTAAAATTGACTGTTGGCTTCCTCCTCTTCGGCCCTCTCATACTCCACAAAACGCGATTTTCAATTTCATTTTTTCTTCTTCTTCTTCTTCTTCTTCTTCTTCTTCAATATTATTTCAAAATTTAACAGTGACATAAACAATGCTATTACAAAAACCATCCCTCTTTTTTTTAATAATAAATAAAAAATAAGCTTTGTTAAGCTAGGGTTATGAACTTCAATAAACTTAGACAGTAAAATTAAAACTTTTAAAAAGTAATTGAATAAGTAAATGAAAAAAAGGGGAAAAAATAAAAAACTTACAATTTTAGTCAATTAAGACAAACAAAAACAGAAAAAAGTACTAACTAAACATATAGATGCACCGAACAAAAGGGAAAGGGAGAATTTTTTTCATACATTATAATAATAATAATAATAATTAGTATAATCATCATTACTGAATGACTGAAGTCATTTACTTGATTAACCATTTTAGCCTAAATTATTAACCCATGGATGAATGTATTTGTGTAATGCATATTACAACTACGAATATTTCCTCAACTGCTATTTGCTCGAGACAAAGCTTTCTGTTCACTATTTTTTCTGTGTATGGAAGTCCAAATGAAAAAGCTTCCGTTCAATCAATATCACTCTCGTAACAAATACGGGTTATTTAACAATATTTCATGCATTACAGGTTGCGTTTTAAAACTGTCAGGGGCATGTTATTTTCAATAGCTATGAATGTTTCAGTTCTTTTTATCTGTCATATAATATTTTTTTATCAATTGAAACAGCAAATCAGCAGTTCATAGTTGAAAAATCTTCTTTAACTTTCAAAATTAATTCAAAAATGAAAATACGTCCTCATTGTTCTCCGGTTGACTGCAGAGCTTCAAATGATTGGAAATATGTCATGAAACAATGAACTGGACGCACGTGTACCCTGTACCTCATCATACAATAAATGATTCAAGCTAAAACATTCATTTGGCGTTATCAACTTAGTCATCGGTTTTATTTTTGTTTTGGTGCTATAATATGAAGCGACGATTAACAATCACATCGCAGATCAGCAGAGTTTTAACTGTGGATTCAACAGGGTGTCTGCGCAAGAATTGAATTTCGACATTTTCCGACTTTTTCTTGATTTTTCCTGAACTATTCTCCTCAACTTCCTAATTTTTTGCAGGAGTTCCCGACTCAGAGTTTCTCAAGTTGTGTTAACTTTTCAATCAGGCGGCCAATCAAAAACATTTAAAGTACAATTAAAGTGCAATTAATTTTGATAGAAAAACATCAAAGAAAATAAAAAAGTAAGTGGCGAAGCGTGCAATTTGGCAACGTTGTATTGTGTCCATTTAAATCCATCTAAAAGGTCGAATGCGAAGGTGTTCGCCGAACAACCAGTAGTTCGATATTTTTCATGGGTTGAAATGGACGAATTTCAATGTTGCCAAATTGCACGCGACGCCTCTGAAAAAAGAACTATTTTCCTCCGTGCAGTTCCTCCACCAAGTCAAAATAAGCCCTGACCCAAGGGTGAATTTCCTGAGATTTTCCAAATGTTTTCCGGTAAAGTCGAAATTCCCAATATTTTCCGGTTTTTCTGATCTGTAGACGGCTAGACACCTTGGTTAATTTAACCATCCTGTATGCACTCAGTTAAATTTGACAACCTAAAAACCGAATCGTGCCCGCAGATCGTGTGACATAATGTGGACTTCGGGCCAAAAAAAAATAAAAATCGTTTGACCTGCGAGTTCGCTGCAATGCACCGCGCGCGCACAGCACACAGTCTCACGACCCGAATCCCTGAATTTTGTCCCTGAAGCAAATGCCCCCGCAAACGTTGCCACATCGTAGGACGAAATTCTCATCCTTCGGTTTGAATCATCACTCGCAAAGTGAGGGGATATTTTTTCTCCCCTGTCTTCGAGCACGGCAACCTCCCCCGCTATGCTCAGAGCGCCTCCAAGTGATGAAACTGCAAAAAGTTGATTACTATATGGTCACTCCGCGCGGCCACGTTCCTCGTTCCTCGTCCAACGTTCCGCGTTTCATCTCCGCAGTCCGCGCACCCAGTCCACAGTGGGACCAGTGGTCCCAAATACACATTGTTGACATAATTACGCTCCGAGGTCTGCATCGCCCGATAAATATGCAAATCACCTTGCACACACGACACACAAAGAGAGCGTTCGCCGCCGATAGAATGAGAGAGGAGGAAGAAATAAGGTGGAAAGAGAGCACGTGAATACGTTGGTGTATTTACGTAAGTGTGTAAGAGAGAGAAGGGGAGTCCTCACACACACGCACGCGTGGCGAGCTTGAAACAGTCTCCTCGCGCAGTGAGTTGAAACATGAGATTCTTCGGTCATCACGAAAGAGGGAGAAAAAAAAAAATACAAAAGCTTAATCAAAGTTGGGCAAATACTTTTCTTTACTGAGAAAGGTGGAAGAGAAAAACATATGTTATCCTTAAATGGCTCCTAAATTGTACAGCGATTTGAGGGGTTAAAAAAGAACCGTCTAATCGTAAATATCAACCATATAGCGAGTGGGAATGGTATAACCACATGACCAGTAAAGAATGCCGAAAACTATTGTATTAATCCACTAAGGACCAGGCTAGCTCAAAAGAACGCCACTTTCCCGCTTTTAAAGGGAAGGTAGTTAACTGTTCGTACTCGGAGGAGTTGGAATTGCCTATACGACAAATTGAAGGCGCCCGACTAAATCTTTATCTTGTGAATGCTTTCATCGATAGTCGCGTTTATTCGGAATGGAGACTGCAACAATGTGAAATTCGCTAGACAGGAGAAAAACGAGTATACTCAGGCTTGGCTCATAAATGGTTAGCTAACCGCGTCGCGCTGTAACTATTAACCAACCAACTTGCTACAAGTAATATAGGAACCATCTAAAGCAAGGGTAAAATTTGACCTTCTCGTTTTTCCTGTCAATGAATTAATTGTTACATTTACATTAATTACATTTACATAAATAATCAGTCTTCGATCAACTTACAGGAAACATTTACAAGAACCAAAATTTCGTCGATTGCGATTTCTTTACGACGATGAACTTTTTGTTGTACTACCGACGAATTAAAGATTGTCGCGACATTTTTACACATTTTCAGTAATGATTGTGAGTTTGGGACTAATCCGCAACGGTTTTCCCACCCCACCCGCACCGGCCCCTAACCTGCTATAGGTGTGAGGAGTATGATGAGTGGCCGAACCGGAACCTGAAAGGCCAAACTTAACTCCTGAAAATCTCGCGACAATCTTTAATTCGTCGATAGTACCTTTATTGAGGACTTTTTCGAGAAAATTGGACTTGCCAAGACCGCAGGAAGACAATCCTTTCAGGGCTGAGTATGCGACACTTGTCATTATTTATTGATGTCGTATTTATATCCTAAAATGGTCTCCACCCTAGGTTTGTTAAATTTCCAGAAAGATGGATGGTCCAATCCAGTGTGCGCCGTCTGCCCCCTCCCTTTTGCACGTTATCGGGTAACTTCGGGGGGGGGGGGTTGGATCGGTAACTGCGCGAACGTATAAAAATAACAGTTCCAATGTTTACATTTCCCGAAACCGGACTCAGGACACAGATAAAAAGGAACTAGATTAATTTCGCGAGTAACAAATTCTCTCAGCTAATTCCGATATCATTTATCGCCCTCACCCATTGACGCTGCCCCCAACCTCTGCCTGTGTCCCCCTCCCTACCCCCCTTCACCCATCCTTCAACCACTTTCACGTCACCCCCCTCCCCACCGCTTCTTGTTAAAGCTGCCGTGTGTATTGAGGGATTCCTTAGCCTTTTAATGTCAAGCTCCACCGCAGCTCAATTTTCGGCCGAAATTGGTATACAATGGAGCAGTTGCAAGGGTCTGAAATGTTGTGTTTTTTATAAAGAAAATGATAGTACTTATTGAGCTGAGAACAAGGGTGCCTTTGGTTTTTTCGTTAGTGCCCAGGTTTTGGAGATACTCACGTTCAAAGTTGTAGAAAATCGTGGGCGTATTGACGTCACTACGCGGATTCCCCATTTAAAACAATGTATTTTGGGCCAAAATCTCATCTCCGGATTAATGGGACTTAATTAGAAACCAAAGGCATTTTTGTTCTCAGCTCACCAATTAGGACTTTCATTTTCCATGTAAAGAACGCAACATTTCAGACCCTTGCAACTGCCCCGTTATTGGTTATTTTCAAAATAACATTTGCATATAGTCTCTCAGAAAAGGTGATTCTTCAGCTGTTAGTTTCAAGTTTCATACGGCTCGATTTAGGGCCGGAATCGGTATTCAATCATTGATTATATTTAAAAAAAAAAAAAAAAAAAAAAAAAAAAAATCAATCTCAGAAAAACTGATTTGTTTATAGCTTTCAGTTTCAAGTTTTCCTGTGGATCGATTAACGACCGAAATTGGTATACAATCATTGATTATTCTCATGATGTTTCATGGTCGTTTTAATGTTTGGTAGACGATATAAGAGGAAACCTTTTCTACGATGTCACCGCATCAAAGGATCAATCAGATAGATCCGGCGCGGGCATTGCTTATCCTGTATTATTCGTTAGTAAATAACGGACAATAAGTGAATCAGAAATGTAAAAATAAAATTTTAAAGCCATGTGTTTTGAGCCAAAATTGCATCGCTGGAACAATGAAACGTAAGGCTAGAAATCAAAGGCATCCTTGTTTTCAGCACACCAAGGTACTTACATTTGTTGACTAGAAAAACACCAACATTTATAGACCGTTGCAAACTGCCCAATTTAATCAAGCCTTATACTTTACGTACAGAGATTACAAAATAACCCATGTTGAATGTTGATCCCTACAAAAACTTCCAGGATCCGAAAGTGCAAAAAACATTAAAGTCGGCCTACAACCTCGTACCCAAGATGAAGCAGCGAAGCAGCGGAGAGGCATTCTAATGGATGAACATCGCGGAAATGATCTACGCAGCCAAACCCTGGAAGGAGAAAGCATATTTTATTTTACTCTTTTAATTACTTTTTACATTTAATTTAATTTAATGGGTCTCCAGTTACGCTCCACAAAAAACACTTACTTTACAACAGCAGCACACTCTCCTCTTTTTCCCAAAAGACATTCTTTGAATAGCGCTTTTAATAAAATTATGAAACTTTGATGTGGGGCCTTGAGATTTTTAACCCCCCCCCCCCACTCCCCTTCATCCGCAGTCAAGAGCCAGAAGCCGGCGACCCTTCACGCCTACCCTGTCGGGAACGCGACAAAAATTCCGACGAGAGGTCGTCGTGCAATAAAGAGAAAAATTTAATCGAAACAAGCAAACCCCATTCTTGAGGAAATCGTGTCAAAGATTCAAGGGTCGCGGGGAATCGAGAAGGGGGAGGGTGGGTGAAAATGCCCGGGGGAAAAAGATTGTGGCAAAGGGCTCTGCGGGAGGGGGCGAGGGCGAGAGGACGAGATTGAGAACGCGAAGGGACAGGGGAGTGCGGGAACGGAAGAAGGGCCCCGGAAATAAGAGAGGCGGGGACAACGGAAATATGATGAACGTCAAAATGAAACAAATTCTGCACTAATATCCGCCAAGCATGACTGGGCAGTGAGAGTATATTTTGTTGACATATATACACCGAATACAGGTGTCTAGGAAATCCTCTGACACTACGGATAACAGTTCTATAGAATGGTTCCAAATCCCCGGCCCAAAAAATGTTCACGGGATACGTCGGGTGGGGTGGGATTGAGTCGCACATAAAATTGCAAATCTAACCTAACACAGATTAACTGCACATCGGTAGGTTGGTAGCACTCTCAAATCTACGTTACTTGGGCCCCGGGTATTACGCCCCTTTGGGTTTTTCTGAACCAATGGTTTGACTCGACCAAAAGGGCACTCCGATAGACAGCCAAACTACTGGTTAAAGGATGAGAAGAAAGGAAGCTCAACCCCTAACCAGAGGATAACAAGAGGTCGTAAAACGCCACTCCTCGTATTACCTGAGGTTAGAGCTCTAACTGAAGCATAACTATCACCTAACCAGAGGTCGAAATACCGGGCCTTATATTGGCCCAAATAAATGTTCGGGATGGACGGTCCTCGATAGACGTTGGATGGTGAGCTTTTACGTGTGGCCGCACGTTCTGTCCAATTCATCTGCGAGCAGGACCGGCCGTCCCGAACATTTATTGGGCGACTGTCAATGTTGGTCTAGAGTCTACCCGGCTCACCTCAAGAGCTGCAGTTTGATGACTTACGTCTCGTGGTACACATTTTGAGGTTAGTTTGTGGTGATGCCACTTCTGAACGGTCCGAATGTCCGATGCAGTCTGTTCGGTGGAGACTGTTGCTTCTTAAGGTATAGATTTGGGGGAGGACTTGGGTTGGGCACCGTCACGTCCATTCTAAATATTTTTTGGTCCCCGATCTATATACAGCTGGTCCAACCAGATTCTTGTCACTTTTTAGTCACTTATTGAGCATTTTACACTAAAATCGAGAAAGCATTCGCATGCAGTGAAACCTAGGAAGAGCTACATTGCGCCGGGGGGGGGGGGGTAAAATCAATGATACTGATAGAGACTGCTTCTGAGACATACTGTGAGGATGGTGTGTGTATCCCCCTCGATTTCCCAAGTTGTACACGTTTCCACGCTGACGTTCCCTATCTGCACGATGAGATACCGAATTCACAAACCCCCCTCCCTCACCCACGTTGCGGGGTCTGCCCACACCCCCTCCCCTCGTTTATAAGCTAGAATTTAAATCTACTCAAGTTGAATACTTGAATAACTCCGCTGCTCTGCACACGAGGTGTGGGGGTGGGAGCGAGGGAGGAGATCCGGGGAGGAGGGGGGGGGTATCTCTTGGTACGCACGAAGGGTGCAAAAAACCCATTCATGCGAATCGAAGGAAAAGGCATGCTTTGCACATTGCGAGCGAGCGGGAGACGCGGGATGCAGGATGAAATGTTGCCAGAATTCTCTTTAAATTACACAATTTTACATTAGGTCATAAGGAGGGAAAATTGGTTATTTATCCGAAAACTTGCAACACAGGCAGGAAGGATCGGTCTCCGAAGTCCTCCGCCCGGCCCGGCCCGACCCAGCCCGCGCGTCATAGGGAAAATCCCTTTCCGACTTAATCACCAACACCACGGCGTTGTTCACAGCATTTACGGCCGTACGGGGTGAGTGCGTGTGAGAAGGGCGTTTGCTGGGTGGGAGTGGGGGTGGGGTGGGGTTGGGGCAGGCTGAGGAATCTCTGATGGGAGAGTATAACTCGGCGAGCATCAAGCAACTCCTCCCCCACCCCCACCCACAACTCTCATACCCTTCACCCCGTCCGTACACCACTTGGGTTAGAATAAACCGATTTCTTCACGCTAGACCTCGTTGTTTTCATTGTGGTTTAATCCGAATCAGCATAAAGTTATTTTTATTTGAGAGAATTAAAAGTGTTAGCACCATCCCCACCCCTGCGTTTAAAAAAAAAGGGGGCGGGAGGAGAGGGTGGAAAAAGTAGGGTGTGAGTGCACCGCGGCGGCGAGCGCACAGTGATCAAGTATAGTGTATAGTATACTCCTGCCTTCTTCGTTGTTAAAGGCGCTTTTGTACGCGGTTTTGGATCAATGAGCTGCCTCAGCGACTCAGCGTCGATATACAAAATCGGTTCATCGGAATTGAAGCAGCCCATTGCATTGGCTCAAGTTGATTAAAAACAATTTAAATCATCAACATTAAAAAGAAAAACACACACAAAATGGAAACGGCCCTCAGTTATCTATTAGATTACCAAGCGTTTTTTACTACACCAACGACCTACCGCGGTCTGCTATACCCGCATTTGAAATACATTCTTCATGCAGGTTTTTCTGTTTTACGAGGTTTTCGTGGCGGATCCATAATACATATTTCTCAAACTTATACTTGTATAATGTATATGGTTATAAGTAAATCCTTTACCTCCTTCTTCATAACCATTTCCTCCCCCATCGGTCTCCCCCCTCTTCTCTGCTCTCATTACCACATTATCCCCGCATCTGAATGAATACATTGAATATTTCAATTTTGGACCGAAAATTAAATTAAAGGCCAATTCTTATTAAGTTGTGATTTAAAAGGTGTACCTGCATTCCTTATTTATACACACGCATGTATATCTATTTAACTTGAGTAAATAAGGATTTGACAGGGGTGGGGGGTGGTGGTGATGATGAGACTTTTGGGGTTGAATCTTCATCCACTGGATGAAATTGAAAAATGCAGGAAGGTTTTCCTAGACTTTTCTTTCTAGCTGAGTTTTCACCGAAAATACTTAGGTCAAAGTTCCCTTAATCGACCCACCGCCTAAAAAGCCTTTTTGGGAAACCCAACTACCCCTAAATTTCAATCGGCCGTAACTTTGGATTGAAAAGTCGGTTTGACTCGCGGTTTGAACTATTATTTTTCTCTTTTTAAGACCCTTTTAGCCATGTATCGTTCAATTTTGGATCATTTTTCTGAAGGTCCCCCCTTGAGCCCCCTAACCTTAAAACGGCCGCCATTTTGGAAGGGGTTGCTTTTACGACTTTTGGGGGGTCTCACTTTTTTCGTCTCTGAAAGACCTTTCAAATGATGTATCACAAGCCATACCTTTACATTTGAAAATTTTTACGTAGGGCCCCCCGAAGCCCCAAAATTTTAGGGTGAAGGGGGCCTTGTACCCTTTTTTTACAAAAAATAGGCATGTGATACATCAAAAGAAAGTCCTTGGTCTGCCCTTTCAGAAACTTCTTAGTTTTTTTTAAATCCAATGATTTGGAGGGTCCAAACGGTCAATCAAAGATTACCCCTAAATTTTTTGAAAACCACCCCTAACTCAAAAAAGGGTGGTTTTTAGAAAAAAAACTTGGGGATGAAAAAGTTTTATTTTTTTATGCCGTATTAGATTCCGATGTAAAAACATACCCTTTCCATTTGATTTTTTCGAGATACGGGTACCCACCCCCTAAATAACCCCCAAGGGGTGGTTTTGGGGGGCTGAAAATATTTTCATTGGATTCCTTGGGGTCTATATACCCTAGAAAATTTTGCCCCCGAAGCTCAATTTTCGGCCGTTTTTGAGATAAAGATAGTGGACGGGTGGTCTGCCACACCCTGTACTCCCATTTATACGCAATCGACGAATTTTAGTGTTTTTTTTCGTGGTTCAATGATAAGCAGAGTTTCGTATACCTGGGTCACTCTGATGGATGAAATACATTTATAGCAGCTGTTGAAAGAGGTGGGTCGCTGAAAAGTTAGACATTTTAAGTTTTAACGGCAGAGTTAAAGTTTTAAAATGTAACAGATGCAACGTCTAACCCGGAATGACCCACATCCAGTTATTACGCTAAGATCTTACTAGCGCGAGCTTCTGTGAGTTTCATTTCGAGTGATTTTTGCATGCATCTACATCGGTCTAATCTCGATCAGAGTGGGGCAAATGGGAGGAGTAATCCATTGAAACCGATTTCCACTAAATTAATTACAGTTTTTGATTTAAGAGAGTACAAATAATGAGGCAAACGAATTAGAATCAGCTCGTCCGTGCTGTCACTTCTTGGGATAGGACTTATAACAATAAGTATCAGCCTCTCTATTGGTATCCGTGGCGGCTCGTGCTATTTGGCAACAATGTCTTCGCTCCATTTGAATCTATGTTTAACAATCGATTGTTAGTGAAGCGCTGCTTCACGAATCGATTGTTGTACATACAATCAAATGGAGGGATGACATTGTTGCTAAATTGCACGAGCCGCCCCTGATTGGTATATAGCTCGTTGCTTTTTCCCCGCTAATACCTAAACATATCATTGTAAATACCACACAACTTTTAGGATGGTAGCATAAAGGTTACATTAAACTTTTAAATTTAACATTTAAATTAAACTTTATCCCTACAGTTTTCTTGTGTAGACATCATCTATGCTGACTTTTGGTTTTATCCATTGAATAGCAATAGCGAGCAAGACTGTGCGTCGACACCGACGAAAGGGCGTTCGGTGAGAAAATATTCGAGAACTGAGAAGTGAGCTAGTGAGCAAAGTGAGGGGAAGTGAGCATCATCTCATCGACTATCTAAACCCCCCCCCCCTTCCACTATCCAGTGCTCTCTCGATTGCAGCTTTTTCCTACTTTTAATTATGATTCACGTCAGTTCTCCCCCCTTCTTACCCCACTCCGCACCACCACTCCGCGCATACCTCTCGTTCGGTTATGCGCGAATGCTTTCGGCACTCGGTTAACTTACAAACTCGCGCGGAAATTTTAACTTGAACCAATAAAAAAATTTAAAAAAAAAAAATAATAATTATAAAAAAAACCCTTTTATATATATGTAGTTGGTAAAGTGGGTTTTTGGGTTGGAAAAAAGGAGGTTAAAAGTGTATTATCGCCGAAGATATATTGATTGGCCAGTGAAGTTGGAGCAGATAATGATTCTCCCCCGCAATTTCGCCCACGAATTTACATACAATTACATTGATGTATTTATTTATTACATTATCTCTTATATTATTTATTATAAATATATTAAATTATACTAGATATTTTGATTTATATTCATTGTAATTCTATCGCGACTGTCGTAGTCGTTGTATACGTATATGCAATATGTAAAATAGTTGCATCGAATGACGAACTCTGCTTCTGACGCAAACAGGGGAGGAGACGATTCAGAAGTTTCGATATATACTCTCCATAAAATCTCACTAAGAAATATCGTTTCCATGCGGGTTCAACGGAGCTAGAAAAATAATCGATAGTTTTGCTGAGATGCAGAGGCGAAAAAAATTTGTCCCTCATTTCATCATCTGGGATGACGACTATGGATAATGGATATGCTAGAAAATATCGCCGCGAACCGCACCCGCACACCCCGTCTTAATCTGACGCCTTAAAAAGAAGCAAATGACATTAAAGACAGAAGCGCCTTACATCGCAAAGTAGTACTCGGGAACAATCTGCATACACCTGATGGGGAACAAGGGGAGAGGAAATTACATGGGGGGGGGAAGGGGGAAGGGACAGGAAGATAGCAGAGTGGAGAGGTTCATCCGATTAAATCCGCACCTTTGGATTACTTACTCATCAATATTCTAATTCAATTTATAGACGTCTAATCACGGTTATGTAAATGACGGACTCAAATTTTCTTCTTAGGTTCCAACGACGAGGACGCGGTGACGACAGCGAACCTCGTCGTGCGCCGTGACGGGTTCCGGATGCAAAAAGCACGGCTGTGATTAACAGCTGAGCTCCAAATTACTCCCTCTCTCCTCACGCGACTCTACTCCAGCCTGGCCCCCGATCCCACCCCCCCCCCCCCCCCCCCCTTCCGAACCTCTTCATTCTTGATTAACAATTGACTTGTGAGCTTCGCAGCCGTTTTCGGTGCACTGCGGTAGTTACGCGTGCGTGAGTTCAAAGGGCGCGCGATTTTGGGGCACTGCCGCGCGTCTTGTCAAGCGCTAGGTTTGAGAACCAAAGTTGTCAAATTGGGAGTACTCGGATGAAATTCTATTTTTCTAGGAGGAAAAAATTTAAATAATTATTAAAAAGTCATTCCACCCGAGACAGTTTAAATAAACTACATTTCATACTAAAATTTGATTTTTTTTAGTCGGGGGCGTCATTTCAAATTTTTCCTTGGGGTGGGGGGGGGCGAAGTTTGATCCGATCACCAAGAAAAAAATGGATCTGATAAGACGACCACCACAAAAAAAGTCTTACCAGTTCAATAAGAATTAGTTTAAGGCAGGGTAGGGTAGCGCCACTCCTTTTTGTCAAAAAGTATCGATTATTTTATATAATCGGGACTATTCAAGACTGAAAAAATTGACTGTTGATCAAAATCTTTGGGAGGCCATTGCCACCCTCTGCCCCCCCCCCCTTAATGACACCCATGTTTTTTGTGCCTAGGTGAGGAAGGAAAAAACGGCAAATTTCTCTTGCAATCGCTAAAAATTAAAAGGGGGCGGTTTTATTTTGAGACATTATATAAAATATTCCGTGTGAGACAGTTATGATGGGATGCCATGTATAGCCAATAGCTAGGTGGTCTCTGTAACTGAAATTAGTCTTAAACATTTATAAATGATAAATTAATGATAAAATTACTTTCTGAATTTTGGCCACTTTTTGACGATCTCAGACGATAGTGCAACGTTTAGTCGAGAGAAAAAAAAAAGATTTTCAGACATCTCTTTGGATTTTGGATTTATTTTGTTGTCCCCAGCTGTATAGTGTACAAGCTGTTTCGCAGCAACGCAGGACTACCCGAAGTCAAGAGTCCCTTTTACCATCTTCCCGCGTAGGCGCCAAAAAAGCATGTATCATCCATAGTAAATCTTACCGGGTATTTTTACTATGTGAGTGGAAGAAAATAAATGTTAAAACGACCCACATTGTCATACCCTAATTTCTATTATGATTCCAATAAAGATACAACAAACATTCATAGATTCAGTTTTGTCAAAATAATAAAAAAACAATATTAGTACGATAAGATAAACCCCGGTAGTAAAATAGATCGAAAGCATCTTTAATGTTGGTAAAAATGTGAAAATACGACCGAGAAAAAGTTCAACAAAACACATCACGCCAGGTGACCATCTATCAATACATGCAATATTTATTCGGTATTTTCTGAGAAATTTAGCCCGTGCGCTTATAGGATATGTACTCTTTGACAATTATATCCATGTCCATCCAGGCTGAAAATATTTCCTGCAAAATTCAATAAACTGTCGAATTGAAGGATTTACTCCGTTCTTCGACCGACGAGTCCTACTTATGGGTCACCCCGATAATGTCAGCCACTGTCAATATAGGATACTAGGAATGACATTCACATATTCGATACAAAAACTGTTGCCATTTTCCCACCCTCTTGCAGCGGCACTAAATTCAAAGAGCAGATCAACAGCCACGCGGTTTCAATTTTGAAATATCCAAGGAATTAGTCGGCTGGTGCTTTCTATAAGAAAATAATCCACTGTATCAAAGCCGGTATTTCCAAATTTCCATCCTGGCCGAAATTGAAAGTTCTCTTTTAACCCTTTCACTCATCGCGTCCATTACCGTGGACGGTCATTTACATGCATCCTTATGGAGTATCGAAAAACTAGTGCTCTTCCAAAATTTTGCTCTGCGCCATTGAATAGTTCATTTTACCCGCAAAAACCAGCGAAAATTACGATGAGGATATTAAACAGTTACGAAATTTCTTCACAATTTCACAACAAGACTTTGAATTCTAAAGCGTAATAGAGGAGCTACGCAGGTATTATGCGAGATTACTATTTAATTTGAGACTTTCCTCAGAGTAATTCTACAGTGAAAAAGAGAGAGACAAATTAGATAGGAGTCGATCTCTTTTATGATACCTGCGTAACTTCGCCAGGTCTCATGAGGCATTCTTGTCTACATTGTCATTCTATAGAAACACCCACAAAAAAGCCTCAAATTGGATTTCCCATTGTGCCTGTATAGTGTATAGCTCCGCAATTACGCCTGAAAGTTTAAAGTCATTTTGTGAAGTCTAGCTGTGAATGAATCTTGTATTTTTTTTAATGTGCTCATCGTAATTTTCTCTAGGTTTTAATCTGGAATAATCTATTCAATCGCTCATGGCAAAAGATAGCGAGAAACCCATTTATGGGTGAGAAATTCGCGTATTCATCAACTACGATGGTCAAAATTCCATTTTTGGCTGAGAAATGCATTTTTCACAGAAAGAGTTCAAACATGACGGGCCTGTACAGATCGCAATTTGGGGTAACCCAAAAATATCGACGTTCCAAATGCAATCGAAGAAAACCGGCAACGCCGACTGGGTATTTCTGATGCGGTATCGGAGACTCGTTTTGGCCCAAAGTTTCCCTTCAAGCGTTGCCAAATCATACGAACAAAACAAATATATACGCGAGCAAAATAATGAACGTTCATTTTAACTTCAATTTATTAACATATTTTCTCCTTAAATCTGACACCACTTAAATCGCGTCGGTTCGTGAATCGTCTCTCGTGCAACTCGAACTTGACGTGTCTGGATTAAAATCATCAACCTTGAGGTTGGGTTACGCACCCTCCCCCCTCCCCCTTCCTCATCTTCACCCTAGATTCACCTCTCGTTGCGTTGATCTGCGGATGGATGTCGCGTTTGTTGCGCCTGCAGATCCCTTGGATACCTCCCGACGAGCGGGAGAGGAGGAGGGGGGGGGGTTCATTGAAGGTAACACTTGTGACAAATTGAAACGGAATCTCATAATTCCACGTCCGCAATGATCCTTTATTTCCCGGTTCCCCGGGCCATCACCGCCGATGGGAATCATGATACGACAGGGATGCCGTTCCTCGAAACTCTAGCGTTCCTTCCGTCCGTCCCTCTGATGAACTGGCGAGTCGAATCCTCAGAATATACGTCCCATCAATCCGTATTTCGTAGAGCTAGAGCTCCTTGAGACCCTACGGGCTGTAGCACAGTTGGGCTTCGAATGCGACCTTTGGATTTGTAATACTTGTAGAATCACACCCTTGGGGCTTTATAGGAAGGGAATATAAGAGTGAAGAGAAATGCGGAAGGCTTTACGTGAATGTGAAACGATAAGGCGCTATAAGGGATGAGGTACAAGTGAACAAAGGGTGCGCACTTCTCTTACTCTTTTATTAATGCATGAACCGTTGATTAATAAAAGGGCATATCGGCATTGGAAGCACATGTTGACGTGTCCTTTCTTCTGATAAAGCATTCACATATGGTGTGGACTGCAGAGTGGCTCAATGAGAGTAAAAGCCGTGGGTTTAGAGTAAAAATGAGTCTGATTGTGAAATTACTGAGCAATAAGCAATTGAGCATTCCAGTAGTTCTTAAAAAAAAAAAAAAAAAAAAAAAAAAAAAAACAGATCGTATTGACAGTATTTTTTTTCTTTTTTATCAAGCCGAATTCAAATTTCAATCTTTGAATTTCGAAAAAACACAACTGATTTGCTAGAGATCCACATTAACATCCTACATCGATGCAGCATCGATTGAGTTAATCGATAATTATCGATTTTCACCATCGAAGCTGCCTGCTGCCCCAAATCAAGAAGATTTCAAACGATCAAACAAGAGGCGTGGTTGAATTCCACCCCCAAATTAAAGCAACGATTTGTTTTGGAAATATTTCAGAATACCCGTAAGCGAAAATGTCTTTTTTTTTCTTTCTCCTTTTTCACGCTCACAGTATCAAGGTATATGGAGATTTGCACGCCTACCCTCACCCCCCCCCCCCCCTTTGGATTCATCATGTTTTCGCTGTTTGCGCAAACGGGAGACGCGTTGTACTGAGAGTCCCAAGTCGACCTCCCCGTGCAAATCATAAATCAGAGCTCCCTGCCCGTCTGCGAAATGCGCGGGAAAGTTAATTAATATTGACATTCTGCGGGAGGCGACACGTTCAGAGGCATTTAAATACCCCCGACTCTTGGATTTACGAGAGGGAGGAAAACCCCCCTTCTCCCCCCCGTATTACACGTAACGCATGAAGGCGACGCTCAGTAGACGAAATGAGTATGGTTTCAGGTTCAGGAAGCCAAAACCTTTTTTTCCCCATTTCAAGTATTGAAATGCTTACTACAGAGGAGAGCAGTAACAGTCGGCTAATTCAATCAACTTTCTTATAGATAGTATTTATTACAATGATTTTCAGCTTTGCAGGTTGATATACCTACCTCAACTAGGATCTAAGCAGACATTTTTTAATTAGTCGCGACTGTAAGTGCATGGGTCTGATAGTATTTTAATTATTTAATTTTATTTTTTATTTTTTATTTATATTTTTCTTTTCTGAAATGAAATGCCTGGAAGTAAAATGCCTATAGATTAACGAAAAAGTGAGTGTTGCCGGCCCAGCCTGCTTGACTGATTACGTTGTGACTCATATCTCCTAGAAAGTCATATAACAATCGGTTTGATGAAAAAGTAAAAGCATTGACCGGCTGTTATAAATCCGGTACAATTCAGGGTGTCTAGCAATCTTCGACATTTATAATCGCTGATTTTTCCCTGATTTATTTTTCCATGATGGACGGAATTACCTCCGGTCAAAAAATGTGAACTTTTTTAAAGATTCGAACTTTATCACGTTTGGACATTTTGAAGAAAACGAGACTCTCACTTGGTTCGCCGAAAATAATTTACGATTCTAATTCCTTGGTAAGACGGCCGTCTTTCAAACAAAATTCCTCGATAACGTCATGTAATTTTCTCTGATCAAATTAAAATCCCTGCATACGAAATTTCAGGTTTTCTAGGAGCATTCGTCCCTCCCTATTCTAAGTACCCTGTACAGTGTACGGACAGTCAACTAATTAAATTATGCCTGTTGATGACTGCCTAGATTTTTGTTTAGTTAAGCAACTTGCAATACTTTACTCAATGAATTGATGCATTACAGGTTGCCTACCTTACCAAAATTTAAGGAGTTGACAGACATTATTGAATTCGTTGGCTGTACTATCGACGTATTAAAGATTGTTGCGAGATTTTCAGTAGCTAAGTTTCGCCTTCAATGTTCCGGTTCGGCCACTCTTTATACTCCTTCGGCCGAGAGGGCCGTTGCAGATCAGTCACACGCATAACTGCGGCAGAGGTAGCTTAGAGTCCTTTGATGGAAATACTATGTGCAGGGTGTACTAGACCACCCGGATAGAAAATTTTTCTCAAAAACTACTGAATCTAAATGATTTGAAACAAGAAAGTCAGAAAGGGAACTGACCCCAAATTTTACATTTTTGATATTTTCAGAAGCCCCCGATACTTTTTTCAAGTTTTAATGCGACACTTAGCTCATGAAAATCTCGGGACAATCTTTAATTCGTCGATAGTTCATAGACCTTGCATCCAGTGGCGTAGCGTGCAAGTTGGCACCAATGTGATCTGTCAATTTAAACCCGTGGAAAAAATTGAACAATTGGGTGTTCAGTGAACACCTTCGCATTCGACCTTTTACATTAGTTTAAATGGACACACTACAAGATTGCCAAAACGCACGCTACGCCAATGCGCAGCATCTTTCCTATTCGTGTTTTATTTTATTTGATTAAAAAGCTAGTTCACGAATCAGTTGATGTTTCCAGGTTCCTGCCTTAAAATAAAATTTGACGGAGTGAGGCCCATTTTTTCTGAGCGATATCGCAACTGGAACGAGGTTAATGGACGTTAGGTGTGCTGGCGTCAGGCGTGTAGTAATGGTACATTTTCTCTCATTTTCACTATATCCTAGCTTTATCGCGCCCGCGATGCTTTCGGGCGACGACGAAAGGGAGATACACGAGCCGAGAGATATCGCGCGGGGACGCGAGTGCGGAAGCGTGAACTCGTGCACAAGGGATCAAGCATTGCATCACTTAACTCTTCCGGCCGCGGGCGTCTTTCTCGACCCTTTTGGTCGCGGCCAAGGCCTTAAAGAAGCTTCGTCTCTATTGGCGAACAGAACATTTGTCCAACAGATGCACATTTGTTCCAAATTGCATATCCCATAACCACAGAAACACTGATTTGCATTGCGGTAAGTACTAATTCATTCACTTTCGGTTACTGAAATGACGGTTTTAGTGCGAAGTCAACGGTTAGCCAGCAATCACATCAATGCACTCATCAGTCGCAATCGGTTGTGACAAAACTCGCGTCGTTCCAAACTATCTCACTCACTCTCCCGTGACCCCCATGTAAACCCATCTCTTTCTAGTTTTAAAATTCGTAAACGGGACCTTGTTTAAGGACGAATTATTATCAAAATCGCGTTAAAATGCCCCGAGTTTACCTACTTCTCGAATTTTCCTTAAATTTCAATTTATGGCAAACCCTGGGGGGGGCACTACCGGTCTAAGTCGTATTGATCCCTCCATTTGAGCCGCAATGTAAATTATAAGGAGGATTTGAACCTGGAGATCTGACACCACTGCGAGTAATCGAATCAAAATTCAAGAGACGAAGTTATAATGACGATGCGCGGCCTCTGAGCGCGGGCGGTGGCGGCGATGGGTCAAATTTCTGATGAATCGGAATCGGGGATCATTCAAGTTCATCGAGAGAGAGGGAGAGGGGTAGAGAAGGGGGGGGGGGGTGGGGGTGGGGGCGGGTAGATTCTGATGCCAGATGAGGAGGTAAAAAGAGGGTACGAATAGTGAGCGGCATTGCCGGATGGCACTGTTATGTATTAAGTATAAACTTTCGCCACGAACAAACAGTAGCGACTCTTGAAATGCGATACATCGATGCATCTACTCCGCTTTCCTTCCAAATATTTATATAAAAAAGATCGATCCTGATGGGGTTTCAATTTGAACCACCATGTAATCGATATTTTTGCATGGTTTCTAATGGCTGGAAAACGATGATTATACGAAAGCTTTTTTTTTTTTTTTAACTGTGAGGCCTACAGTGGTGACACTCACACACACAATGAATCAAAACAATGGCGTCGCGTGCAGTTTGGCAACACAGCATGCTATCCATTTAAACTCATATAAAAGGTCGAATTCAGGGGATGCATAGTTCAAAAGGAAAATTAGATATATTTAATGAGTTTAAATGGACGAGTAGCATTGTTGCCAGATGGCACGCGACGCCACTGGATCAAAACATAGAACTTTCCGTGGACATAATTTCACTAGTAAAAATCAAGATTATAAAGAACAATAAACATCGCGATAACCTAAAAATGTATGAAATCATTCATGTTAGAGCTAACAAATGAGTCATCTAACATGGTTTTCACAAAAAAATATCAACTCCAAAATGTTTTCAGAGCCAAAAAAACAAAAACTTGTCATCTCCAGAAAAAATATTTGTTTTGGTTTAGTGTGTGACAAGACAAAATACCATTGGGGGTGGGGATGGTGGAGGATAGGTGAGGGGAGGGGAGGGGAGGGGGGAGTTGTGTTATTCCTATTTAATTTATAACTTTCTCCACGCAGGCAAAATAGATTGTGTCGTGGATCAGAGCTCTATCGGCTGATTCTACTCCGTAAATCTTCTTTACCAGGGTGTTGTACAAAAAGTGGCAAACAATACTGCCAAACAACGTCGAGATGCCGTGAAAATAAGCAACTTTTGAGAGAAAACTGTATTAAATAGGTTTCTGAACCAAATTCCTTGACAATTCCCTGACAATTTCCCCATGTTCCCTAACAGATTTGAACTCCCTGTTATTCCTGATTTTCCTGGGTTTTTCCTGACAGTATATAGACATTAGACACCTTGAAGAACAAAATCGCTCATCCCTCTGAGGATCGGCAACGCTCGACGAATTATTACGGTTCTGGAGCAACGCGCATTGCGTGCTGCGTAATGATTGGGTGAAGGGGCTTTTGTCGCGTCGCGTCGCGTCGCGTCGAGAAGAGTCGCTCCACTTCAATAAATGCAAATATTTACGTGCGTTTCCGGGTGCGCGTTCATCGTTCATTTGAACGACCTCTCTCAGATTATATTAAAATTCAATTTTATCGTCCCGTCCCCCAACCTAACGCACCCCAGCCCCCTTCCCCCTCCCCTCGCACCCCTTATTCGCCACCGACAAACAGGTGGGAGACGAGCACCGAGCACAGAGCACTGAACAACCCCCCCCCCCCTCCATCCACCCCATCCGTTCCAACTTTTTTTCGAGGGCCATAACCATATAGCGCTGTGCGTGAGCCCGGTCGCTAATCGTGTATATGAAACTCAATAGAGGTTAGGAGGCGCGAGTGGAGTGCGTAGGTAACAAGACGCCTCGCGTCACTGTGGATCCGGTGACACTCACCTTATACACAGGGTGGAACGAAAGTTACGATGCACCCCGGCCCCACCTCCGAACTTTCGGTCAATAAGTACAAAGCACATCGACTTTCAAAAGAAAGTCATCTCATCAAAATGGGGCTGTTGCACACTTTTGCTACTAGCGATTTAATAGTTTATTCTGGTGTAAAAACCTCGAAAAATAACGATGGCAGCACTTAAAACTTCCGAAATCCACTCCTAAACTCAACAAACGCTTTTATTTGCGTAAGGACCTCCCAAAAATCGGTTGATTTTTTTTTTTTTTTTTTTTTTTTTTTTCCGGCCTCCTTTTTCACCAAGTTCCAGCATTCGACCGCATATTTTCCCAGTCTTTTTCTTCTACCGCTATTGGACTTGATTTTTGGCTCTTTGGAACTTGATTGGAATCCTGGGGGGGGGGGGGCATTTGCCACTCCCCCCTAAATGGCGCTACTGAAAATCAGGGGTCATGCATATTTTTTTAAGCGAAAACGTTAATAAAGGGGAGAGTGTACTTTCGTTCGACCCTATACAAGCGACGATCCAAATACGCATTTACCTACCCACTTTCTTGATTCTCTTTCCATTTTCCTCCCTTTTTAATATTGATCAGAGTTAAGAAAAGCTGTTATTTTCGTGCTCTTTGGGGGATATGAGCGCGAACGTGAGGGAGTTCCTCACTATGCTCATCTCGGGAGGGGGCTCGTCCTGAAAAAGGGTGTCGCATACGAAAAGAAACGCCTTTACGACAACAAAAAGTCATTCCATCAAAACAAAACAGCCATCATCTCTACACTCTTCAGGGAGTAAAATTTCTTATTGGTCCTTGAAGCTCTCTTTTATAGAGATACTTTAACACGATTGCGATGAACGAAAATTTCCGCGTAAAATCACGATGATAAAAGTTCGGAAGTTTTCGAATGAAACGGAGAGAGGGAACGACATCGAGGCAAATACACCGGCGAACGAATCTAGAAAACACATTTTTTTTTTAACACAGTGTGGTTTCAATGTACATTGGCTCTCTAAATATTTGTTGTTTTTTCGTTTGTTTCGTTTCGTTTCTTGACTCTTCGTGACTGTATCTTTTTCTCAAATACCTCCGATACACTGCAGCTACTTATCTTAAACTGCATTTATCCTCTTTATTTATTCATAATGCCAAAAAAATGTAAATGTAGCATACTTAATATGTATAAAAGAATGTTATTCTAACCGTAAGCTGACTAAGTTTTTGCCCAAATTTGGCTTTCGTCCTTTTAAGCTAAACTATGTCGCTATGGGTGATCATGGCCAGCCCTCAAAACATTTCCCTTTCATTCTTCAACGATAAATTGTCCACGAATGAAAAATTGAAACCTTAATTGAGTCTTGAAAAAAAGATACAAAAAAAAAAAAAAAAAAAAAAAAAAAAAAAAAAAAAACACAATCCTCTTTTTACCAAGCATAAACGTTGGCTTGTGATTGTGAAGATAAAAACAGAGGAAGAAAGAGAAGTTCATTCTCCACGTTCCGGAACGCATACACCTCCCCCCTCCCACCATTCGCGCCATACCGGAAGGCAGTGTTGCCAAATATACGGGAGGAGGCTTCAAGCATTATATTATTCCCATATAAGGGACACTGTAAAATATGCCGGCTTTTAAACCTCAAATCTGACAGCTCTGCCGAAGGGCGGCTGAAAAACTGGCCGATGAAAATAATCTACGCGCTCGGGTCCACAAGATGAAGATTAATTTTGAAAGCTCAAAAAACGGGTGAGAGGGAGAGGGAGAGAGAGAGAGAGAGAGAGAGAGAGAGAGAGAGAGAGAAGAGAGAGAGAGATAGAGAGAGAGAGAGAGAGAGAGAGAGAGACAGAGAGAGAGAGAGAGAGAGAGAGAGAGAAGAGAGAGAGAGAGAGACAGAGAGAGAGAGACCGCTGTACTCTCAATAGCCTGCGGCGGCCCACTTCAAAAAAGCACTCGGGGGCAAGCAGAGCAGATTGCATCATCAGACCCCCGAAAACAATGGCTTCGGAGCGACCTACTCAACGAATATCCCTGCTCAGGTCCCGGCTGCTCCTGATGCTTGCTGGATAATAATTAAAAACACATTTTATAGAGCGGCGAAAAGGCACTGAAATTTCAGCCCCCCCCCCCCCCCCCCCCGCTGACACCCGACCCGAGACACGATACCCAGAGTAGAGAGCTAAGCAGTCAAGAAGCTATTACGGAGGAGCTCTCGGGGTGCGGGCGGTGGGAGGGTGGTAGAGAGAGTAAATGGCGAAAAGGAGAGGAGGTGGTTGCGAGAGGTTTGGTAAATGGCGGGGGGGTGGGGGTGGATAACGAAGTGACTTTTGGTCCGGGACACACTGAATGAGCGCGCTATGTGGGACGTGGGACCGCCGGGGGCCGATTTAGCCCGGGAAGCGAACAATGGCGTGCGGTTCGGGAATGAATTCGTTGATTAATCGAGCTAAGAACACCGTAATTAGTGATTTTGTCAATTCAACATTTCTACACTTTGTGCCTCGCTGAGCGAAAGCCACCCCCTCCCTCCGTCCCCTCCCAACCCCCGGACCCTGCGTCCCTGCGCCGCGCCGCCCGAACGATCACCACGCAACACGCAACACAGTAGTACAGATACTGGATACCTTGTGTCGTCACTTGATTAGGGAAACACATCGTAAATTTCATTGAGGATGGAAGGATTGGATCTTTTAGTGACTTCTAATGGAGCTTTTGCAAGGTGTATATGGAATATTGATTCTAATGTGGAATGCAAAAATTACCAAGAAACCATTAAAAAGTTTAAGGACCAAATTTTAATACAGTCCTCGAAATTTTCTCGACTCAAAATATTACATGGGGGTACGATAAGGACAAAACGGGAACGTAGAAGCATGTTTTGAGGAAAGTAAGAGGTCAAGGTAGGGGGGGAGGGGGAGGGGGGAGGGGGGAGGGGGGAGGGGGGAGGGGGGAGGGGGGAGGGGGAGGGGGAGGGGGAGGGGGAGGGGGAGGGGGAGGGGGCTGATTCATAGGGAATCGCAAAAAGAGAAGCAATGCTGGTGAACCAAAGATATTTTACAATACAGATACGTAAATGTTTTAGAGAAATGGTCTCCGATTTCAGGGGTAGATGCAACCTGATAGCTTCACAGCACATAAATATATAGATATACATTTACATTGTGTCGTTGGCTGACAGGTGGTATTCTCTCATTCTATGCAGGCGCATTATGTACCCCAACCCAGTCCCATTTTCCCCGCCCTAAGCATGCCACATTTGCGTATCTGTATAGAATAATATCTTTGGGGGTGATCATATCAACTTTCCGCCAGTTTTGCCAACTTTTTCATCGGTATTCCGGGGTTATTTCAGAAATTTGGCCTAAGAGCTGTCAAGGAATTTTCAAGGTTGGACTTCACCAGCCTTGGTCAGGTTCTCCATGAAACAATGTGAAATGTCCCTCTTTTCCTCCAAATTTCCTTCAAAAACGCTCCTCCGTTCCTTCTTAATCCCTACCTAACCCCCCCCCCCCCATGTGATATTTAGATACGAAGAAAATTCGAGGCACGTGTTAAATTGTGGCCCTAAAAGTCACTTTTTGGTGAGAAAACTTTGCTCAAAGTTCGGGCAGATGGAACGCTACCCATGTATGAATGCAAAATATAACGTCCGTTTCACACTCTAAACAAAAGAGAATATAACCTTTGAAGTAGATTTAAATTAGTTCTTTTTTTCTCGCTTATTACGCAACTTGGAACTTTTTAAAAACTTCAAAAACTACTCATAAATTCGTTAACCCTTGTGAGCCTAAGGTATTTCGGTAACACAAAGGACTAAGGGGGGGTATTTTTGTACCCCAAGGATATTTTCATGCAGCACAGTCAGTATCAGTAATTTTGAAACTTTAATGGATGGATTATGTACTTAGTACCCTAAGAGAGTAATGTATGTGAAATTTGAGTAAATTTTTGCTATGTTGCCAAATTTACACCTACTTTTAAAAAAAAATGGAAAAAATGAAATGAGGTACCATATTATTTTTCCATTTTTGATAAATTTCCAATTTTTTTTCAATGATCTGACTTAATATTCTTAATCTACATAAAATTTCCGTAAAATTCACTGTAATAGATGGTTCCAAACTTAAAACTGGCAGGACGAAGGGGGGGGGGTATATTTGTACCCAACACTTTAAATTTCTATAATATCGACAAAAATTCATACAAATTAATGAAATTTGGTAGACGTGTTCTAAGTATCCTAACTATAAATGTCATGAAATCCCAAAAACTTTTGAGCAGTTTTGACAAAATGGCGTCAAAAAAACTGGCCTGGGGTACAAATGTACCCCCCCTTAGGCTCACAAGGGTTAATGTCCATTTAATCCAGACCCGTCAAATCAATAAGGCATACGCTCCCAATTTCTGTTGTTAACGATTGAGTGAGTTCTGTAAGTATTTACAGTCATCTACAGACTCAGTCTTCGTATGAGCGCTGATCAATTTATTAAATTAATCTTCAAATTAGAGAACATACATTGGGCATCCATCGCAAACATTAGTCTATTCTTGAAAAGTCAAATAGAGTAAACGTCATCGATTTGTTTCAACCAAAATCTAAAGATGGCGGTCAATGAACGGGTCACTATGGGGGAGTTCCATCCAATTACAGTTCATTCTCCAAAAAATCACTTTTCACAATAAATCACTTTTCACAGCACATAGTACGTTGCGGTAAGTTGGGGCTCCCTTACTCCCCAGTTGCGACCTGCTCATTTGACCGTCTTTGAATTTCGTTATAAGGCTCATGAGTTGATATGTATGAGTGAAAGGGCCTCAAATGCAAAATATATGAAAACCCTTGAGGGTGATTGACTTCAATCGCCTTGGTGAATCGATAGAGGGGTCACGAGGGGGGTTTTGGAGACATCACCTTTTTGACCATTTTTAAAGGCATTTATTGTGTTTGTGAGTGGATTTTGAGACTTTTCCAAGCGGCCAGAAAAGCAGAGGGGACCTTTTGAGAGCCCTGCGCTTTGTCAGCGTTTAAAAGCCCACAAAAAAGACAGGTCTGATTGTTAGTACCTTTTCCCATGTTAAATTACATTGGCGGTGCCGGTGCCCCGGAAGAGGAGCGGGGACGTTTTGAGCGCCCTGCGCCTTGTCAGCGATTAATAGCTCGCCAAAAAGACAGGTCTGCTCGTAAGTCTTTTTTCCCTATTTAAACGAACATTGGTGGTGTCCCGGAATAGCAGAGCGGGCGTTTTGAGAGTCCTGCGCCTTAATGTCAGCGATTAAAAGGGTAGACGGACTATTGGGCGAGGAGGGGTAAAAACCGACCCTTTTGGGCGAGGAACATGAGGTCTTTTGGGCGAGCTAAAGAATAGGGGTTTGGAAGAGATCCAGCGTAAACAAGCAGGGGCTTTGAGGGCGAGTTAAAATTGCAGAAAAATACGATTTTTATATTTACTCACCATTGATGTCAGATAGTCGAGTGTAAGAGGCAGGTCCGAGAAATTGGAAATCACTTAAACTTGTTATCACAGAAAAATAATAAAATATTGGTAAAAGCAATTAAACCTATTACACAAAACAGCCACAGCAAAAGGAGCGGGGACGTTTTGAGCGCCCTGCGCCTTGTCAGCGATTAATAGCTCGCCAAAAAGACAGGTCTGCTCGTAAGTCTTTTTTCCCTATTTAAACGAACATTGGTGGTGTCCCGGAATAGCAGAGCGGGCGTTTTGAGAGTCCTGCGCCTTAATGTCAGCGATTAAAAGGGTAGACGGACTATTGGGCGAGGAGGGGTAAAAACCGACCCTTTTGGGCGAGGAACATGAGGTCTTTTGGGCGAGCTAAAGAATAGGGGTTTGGAAGAGATCCAGCGTAAACAAGCAGGGGCTTTGAGGGCGAGTTAAAATTGCAGAAAAATACGATTTTTATATTTACTCACCATTGATGTCAGATAGTCGAGTGTAAGAGGCAGGTCCGAGAAATTGGAAATCACTTAAACTTGTTATCACAGAAAAATAATAAAATATTGGTAAAAGCAATTAAACCTATTACACAAAACAGCCACAGCAAAAAAATCACAGATGATCGTAATTGAGGAGGAATTTTAACAATTATATGTAGAAAAACAAAAAAAAACAAAAAACACTTAAACCTATTATCACAGCCAAAAATCACAGCTGATTGTAATTGAGTAGAAAATGGTAAATTTTAATTTTTTTTGCCCTGATACAAATAACTAAGCTCTTTCACGTATTGAAGGCAACTTTCTGATGCTTTTGAATCTGCCTTGAACTGATTTCATGATGTTTCAGCCGCAGCCATCCGATCAGCACAACTACTTTCCGTAATTCATTCTCATTGTTGCGCCGGATGGAGTAAACTTTTGTAAAATTCACCTCGTAATCTTCGGTATTATGCGTCTGATAAAGATTGTAGTCGCATTGCGGAGAAATGCGAGGTTGCCAAGCCTACAAATTGACCTCGCCCAAAAGACCCGTTGCATCTACCTTCATCTGTCTGTTCCCCCACATTTTCTTCGCCCAAAAGACCTCCCTTTTTTTTACCTGATTTTACCCCTTCGCCCAAAAGGGTTGCGCCCATTAAAAGCCCACCAATAAGATAGGTCTGCTCGTAAGTCTGAATTCTCATTTAAAAATTCATTGGCGGTGCCCCGGAAGAACAAGAGGCTGACGAGTGACCCCCCGCACACGCACATCCCCTGTCATATTTATCAATTGTAGAAGGGTCCCCAAAGTGCACCTTGCTCCGGGGCCCTCAGTGTAGCTACGGCCCTGGCCGAGCGTTTAAGGTGTTTTTCACGCTAGTTAACAAAGAAATCGACCATCCACAACGCTGTAGCAAAACTTCGAGATGAACAAATTGAAGGCGTCTCCTGAAAGTCCTCTTATACCCGACTGTACGTATGAAAGTACTAATACACAGAAAAGGGTCGTTATGTCCAACGAAGAACTTTAGTGCTGGCATTGCCGTCCTCCACGTGAAAAAAACAAACGCTACGGAATTCTTGCACTCAGCAAGATTAAGACATAGTATAGCCACTGACCCAACCTCTAAACTCGCTACAGCCCGTAGGGATGAATACAGATACATAATACGCAAGACCTGTGAGCGTGATTCGTGAACAATTTTATTTATTCATCAGCTGAACTATAGTTTGGCTCTTGTGTGCAGTGTGATTTCTTAAAACTCGCTATTTACTATGGATTATTACAACGGGAGGGGGGGGGGGGGGTTCAAGCTTTCGGGAGTCTTAGACTTGATCGTCTGTCTGATCCGACTAAACCCCGCCGCGCGCCACGCTTCGCCCTTCACCCACGCGCGCTCCAAGGCCGCCTCGAGCGTTGGCAGCTCCGGCGACTAGACGCGACCGAAAGCCACTTTCCATAAATGTTTAACCAAAGCGCAAGCAAGAGGCACGCTGCGCTGGCACGGCGCTCGCTCTGCAACCCGCAACACAGATGAGCGCAACGCAACGGAGCTCAAGCGAGAATTCGCGGAGCGTAGCGGCACCGAGCACCAACCAAGCCACGTCATTATTAAATCATAAACTTGCCAACAGCCATATATTCGCGGGGCGAAAGCGAAATACTCTCTTCTCTCTAGTTTCAACATTTCAAGTTATATTCAACAACCAGATGACATTAAAATCCCATAAATTATATTTCAATTCGCTCTACCTGTGTCCCTTCCTTCGGCACCCTCCCATCCATCCACCATCCCCTCCCTCCTCCACCTCCTCCGCCTTTCTGTAGCTTTGGGGGGGGGGGGGGGTAGGAAGGGTACTGAGCTCATTGTTTTCGCAGCGATCGATAGAACACGCGATTCAAACTATGCTTGCTTTCGTCTGTGCCTGCACCCTCTAAACATTGACTTCGACCTCTTCCCCTGCCCCTCTGCAACAACCCCCCGCCCCCCACCCCCACACCGCCCCTCCCAACCAATCATCAATCTTTCCAACGATCCTAATCTTCTGCTGTCTCTCATCTCGCGCGAGAAATCTCGACTCCTTCGAAAATATCGCGAACGCGTTTCACGATCTGTGACGGCTCGTGAAAAATCGTCCATCGTTTTGCTCTTGCTCCCATTTGAACCTATGAAAAAGTATCGATACAATGCAAGATCTAAATAGAATTGAGGGGCAAACGGTATGAGCGCCGGGAGGAAGGTGGAAAATGAGGCAGTTGCCCCTTCCTAGAAATTGCAAAATACCGACTTTCACGCCAATTTTCCTTAAAATTAGCTAAAATCAAGTAAACATTTTGAAAAAATTGAAGGTTTACCACTCTATGATAGATTTTAAGGTGTCCGTTTCCCCTTTCAAAACTTTTCTGCCGGCACCCATGACGAACAGTCCTCTTCATTTGGCCTGATGGCTATATTGAGGACCGTTTTATAGACGACCAAATTAGATCTTCAAAGTTGCACTTTCAAGTGGGCATCTGGTGATTGTTCCGTACCACCCACCATCATAGTTTGGCATCCGCAAAACTTTGACGATCATCAATTATGTCGGAGATCACCATCAGTCATATAACACTGTCAAGATTCAGGCATGTCACTTTCCGTCTATAGACTTACAGAAAATTTTGAAAGTGTTGACCACAAAATAATGTCAGTTTAATTTGCAAATAATTGAAAATGATGATAGATTCACAATTGCATACTAATGCATACCGATCACTATATACCTACTTGGAAGCTATAATTAATTTGAGGATTCAATTTGTTTGCCTGAAAGGGCCTTCAAGTCCAGTCACTCTTTTAAAAGCATCTCATCACTGAAAAAAAATCAATTGTTAAAGCAACAATTCAAAATTTGCTGATTTAACAAAAATTGAAAGTTGCTAAATCAACCAGGGTTTTTCTGTTAAGTTAACAATTTATTGGTTGAGTTTACAAAAATAGTTGTTAAATCAACCACACAATGGGTTTCTTTTAACAAAATAGACAATGTCAATCTAGCAATTTTAAACAGTTAAAAAAATACAGAACTTAACCCAATTACTTGATCAAACAATTCAGCTTGTTATATCAGAAAAAGAAATTGCTGATTTTACTTACTATAATTTGTTATTCCAGCATAAAAATTGTTATTATTACTATTTGATTTGCTGGTTTGGCAAAGTGAGTTGTTAAGATAACAAAATGAATTTCTGATTTAGCATTTGAGTTGTTAATTTAACAAAATTATAGGTTAATTTAGCAATTGACAGAGACTCAAATAGACGCGTCGACAACACATGTCGCGAGTGAGAGAAGAGAGAGAGAGCAAAGAGAAAAAAAAGGGGAGAGCAAAGAGAAAGAGAATGTGTTGTCGGTGCGCATGCGCGAGTCTCGCGGAAATGCATGATCGGGGGTCTGCCGGCCGATGGAAAGAGAAGAGAGATTCATTCCGGATTTCGACCCGATCGACGCGGCAGCGTATCGGGTTCGGACACAGCCGTTATTAATTCGTTTGTCATTTATAATTATTCGATCAAAATAAATATTTAATATTGTTCAAATTGAGATTGTTTGAATCTCTTCAATCGTCATCTGTTAGGCATCCGATCAACAAAGGAACCCGTAGGTCGTCCATACTAATTCATAGGTGAAGCTCCACGAAAGATCCCACACGGGAACCCGCTGGCCTTTCACCTGTGAATTTAGTACGTCAAAATATCTTGGCACAAGCACCACCACAATAAGGTCTCTTTTATCAGAGAACCTGGGGTGTGCTCCGTGGCAAGATATTTTGCGGGCGACAAACGCCAGATCCTGAGTTGATCGAAGGGTGTAGGAAAAAGGGAAAAGTCACCTCACCACAAGCAAATCATTTTGTTCTGTACTTTTTTAACTATTTATTTTTTTCAGTGATGAGTTTAGGAGTTTTTCGTATGTTTTTCGTGCTACCATCGTTATTTTTTGGTGGTTTTTATATCTGAGTGGAGAATCGACTCTTAAATCGCCTATATAAAAAGCGTGCAGCAGCCCCATTTTTACAACTTCTTTTTTTATGTTTCTTTGGTCAAAATCTCCTTCCGATTGACTAAACGTTCGCAGTTATTATTTTTATCTTCATTTTTTTGCAAAACCGGTGGCTCAATCGATCAATTTTTCTCATGGCTGAATTCCATTATTTTTTTTAGAAGAAATAAGTTTGATGTCAGTCAGCATTTATTTTTTTTTTTTCCAAACGAGAGGTTCAGGAGAGGTGGGGGAAGAAGTTTGTCTAAGCGGGGGAAGAGGGTTATGAAAACGGTGGAGTGGGGGGGGTTACCATTAGCTTCGCCGTCTTAGCTTGATACTAGCAGATAAGTACTCGAATAAAAATCACTCGCCCTCATTTTAATAAAACCACGGCGCAAATTGAATTGGACCTTTTCCACCCGATATAGAAAGGAATATTCCAGCGTTTGATCATTCGAGAAACCACCTGAATAAAGCACACTTCAGGTTGGCTCTTTGCTCCAGTTGTATACTGCCCTAGTTTCCATGCTAAACAAAAGAAAAACTGCATTTAAATGTAATCGGTTTTATTTTATGAGGGAAGTGCAAAGGATGCGACTGCAAGAACCCTAATCGTCAATAGAGGACTCAAGTGTCAATAGTCGGAATTGTTTACCGTTCGTTGAAAAAACAAAAGGATTCAAAAATAAACAAAAAAGGGATGGGGGGGGTGAATATTGATGGTTGAAATTTGTTCAGCTTGGCCTGGTATAGGTCCAGGCATTACTGCTCCGAAGAAACTCCGAGGGGTAAAGCAATAGAATAACTTTCAAAAAAGAATGGCAGAAATATTTTCGGTACATATAACGCAGAGACGTCACCACTCAACATGGAATGCAAATGAAGCAGTTCATTTTGGCAATTTGGCAACGTCACAGTTCGTCCATTTAAACCCATAACCAAGATCGAACTCCAGGGTGCTCGGTGAACACCTCTGCATTCGAACTTTCACATAAGTGTTTAAATAGACAAAATACCAAGTTGCCAAATTGCACGCTACGCCACTGAAGCAGTTCCCCCTTAAGATAGCAAAATACCGATTTGCACGCCAATTTTCCTTACAGTGGACTAAAACCACCCAGTAAACATTTCCGGTCTCAAGATGGTCTTGTGAATATCTGGGCATGAAAGATGTCTGAAAGATGACTTCAAGATAATATGCGCGCCGTAACATATCTGCAAAATAACTGCAAGATGTTGGTAAACACACGATTAAATTTAGATAACTTTCAGTTCTTTTGGAGACAACTTGATACGGCACATGCTTCTGTGTGCTCCGGAAGTTGTCTTCTCAATATACAACATCTAACAAGTTAACTAAGATACTGTGCAGATATTTTGAAGATATTCAATTCTGAACTTGTGAGTCCAGATACTCTCCAGATATTCTGAAGATATTCAATTCTGGACTTGTAATTCCAGATACTCTCCAGATATTCTGAAGATATTCAATTCTGGACTTGTAAGTCCAGATACTCTCCAGATATTCTGAAGATATTCAATTCTGGACTTGTAAGTCTAGATAATCTCCAGATATTCTGAAGATATTCAATTCTGAACTTGTAAGTCCAGATACTCTCCAGATATTCTAAAGATATTCAATTCTGAACTTGTAAGTCCAGATACTCTCCAGATATTCTGAAGATATTCAATTCTGGATTTGTAAGTCCAGATACTCTCCAGATATTATACGAGTATGAAGATTCCACTCCTTTAAATATGTTTAATTTGCTCCATTCCTACGCGAGCCGGCGTAGCTCATCGAGTAAAGTACTTGGCTATCACCGCAGCGGCCCAGGTTCAAATCTCGGAACTTCTGGTATACTTTGTCAACTCTGTCTGTGTATGTTCTGTGTATGTATCTTCAATGCAGGGGCGTGTCGAAAGGGGGGGGCTGGATACCCTTGCCTTTCGGGGGGCGGCAAAATCAGGGTGATCAACCAAAAAAAAAGAAAGAAAAAAAGAAAGAAAAAAAAGAAAGAAAAAAAGAAAGAAAAAAAAGAAAGAAAAAAAAAGAAAGAAAGAAAAGAAAGAAAAAAAGAAAGAAAGAAAAGAAAGAAAGAAAAGAAAGAAAGAAAGAAAGAAAAAAAAAAGAAAGAAAAAAAAAAGAAAAAAGAAAGAAAAGAAAGAAAGAAAAGAAAGAAAGAAAAGAAAGAAAGAAAAGAAAGAAAGAAAAGAAAGAAAGAAAAGAAAGAAAGAAAAGAAAGAAAGAAAAGAAGGAAACAATTCAAATTTCAAAAAAAAAAAAAAAAAAAAAAAAAAAAAAAAGGTCATTTAATTTTTAATTTTGTTCGCGGAGGATGGCAAGATTGCATTATTGCCCCCCACCTTTTTGGAAACCACGGCACGCCCCTGCTTCAATGTATCTCTTCTACAGCTAATAATATGTGAGTAATGTGCTATCCAGGACTCTGCAACATGTGGTACCAATCTAGATGGAATAACTTTATAATGAGTTACAAGAATCACCACCCAGAGTGCGCTGTTTATTTAGTCTAAAAGTTCTGCATTTTATCTGCAAATGTCCGCCTGTTTCGAATCTTCTAGCGATCCGCGCAGATAATCTTGACATGGTCTGGAGGATATCTGATAGTCATCAACCCGGGTCAGCCTCCCAGTTGTGCACAAGACAACTTCCAGATATGCTCAAGATATTCGTGCAAATAATCTTGAAACATTTCCGATCTTATGAGCATCTTGGAGCTGATCTAAGTCAGTTGACTTGATAGTCTAAAAGTTCTGCATTTTACCTGCAAATGTCCGCCTGTTTCGAATCTTCTAGCGATCCGCGCAGATAATCTTGACATGGTCTGGAGGATATCTGATAGTCATATCAACCCGGGTCAGCCTCCCAGTTGTGCACAAGACAACTTCCAGATATGCTCAAGATATTCGTGCAGATAATCTTAACATGGTCTTGAAGATATCTGAAAAACAATAACTTGGGAACCTCTCCCAGTTGTCTGCAATACAATTTGAAAAGCTATCCAGGCTGTCGTCTTCAGATATCCTCCAGACAATGTCAAGATCATCTGTGCGGATCACTAGAAGATCCGAAACAGGCGGACATTTGCAGGTAAAATGCAGAACTTCTAGACTATCTAGTCAATTGCCTTAGATCAGCTCAAGATGCTCGTAAGACCGGAAATGTTTACTGGGCAAGCACACATTTGTGAAAATCGGAGGTCCCCCCCCCCACTTTGCAAAAAAAAATTCTGCCGGCGTTCATGACAGAGTGAAGCTCTTGCAATGTTTTGTAGTGGGTGGATGACTATCTTTTCTGATAAAAAATTCTGCCAAAAAAACATTTAGACACTCTAAAAAAGTCTAAAATCTAAATCTAGCCTACGGGTCGATTTTTGAAATCATTGGATAAAGCTGATAGAATGGTTAAATAAAGGACTGCCATTGGATCCTTTTAAAGTGTTTATTGGTAACTATAGCTGTATAACAAAGTATCACTCCACTACAATTCGATAAGTTAAAGACTGCTCAGAAGTTAGAAGTCCAGTGATGGACAAAAAATGATGTTTGCCCATTACTGCTTAGAGCAAGGGGATGGCCTATCGAATGTAGCGGAGGGATTCTCGGTTATAAAAGCTCTACTTTTCGATAAACACTGTATATAGAACGACAGTAACTTGCCTTAATTCATCCAGTCCACCGCAGCCTTATCGAATGGTTTTAAAAATCAGTCTGCTCTGGCAACCCTGCTTCAGTAAGAACCGGAGAAAAATAAAAGTAGATACTCGCGCGCCTAAAGTACGAAAGTTCTTCATTCCGCGGGGTTGAAATGCGAAATGTAATAAGAGACGTCTTTTAAGAGAAAAGGTGAATGAATACGCGTCAGAGGGCGTGGCGGGGCAGGGGAGGGAAGGGCATAATATTAGAGAAAATGTACGAATGGTGAGACAGGAAGGGTTGTAACTGTGATGTGGGGAGGGTAGAGGGAGGGGGTATAGACGCCAGTAGAGAAGAGTGGTGTTAAGGGGAGGGGTGGGGAGGGGAGGGGATGAGAGGTGGTGGGCGCGTTTTGTTGCTGGGGCGGCTCGAGTGGAGAGCACCCTCAGTTTGACATTTATATGGTAATGTGATTAGCCCCTTATAACTGAAACATACAAAACATGGTTTCTGATGCTGGGCTGGGTGGTCCCTTCGTCCCGTCCCCGATCCATGGTTGGGCTCTGTACTCTGTACTCAGGCTTGGTCCGCGCTCGCTAGTCGCTCCCGCTGACTCTTCCGCGAAGCTCAGAGCGTTGACTGTGTCGGGTCCCTGTCCTATCCCTGAAGCGAATGCCGACTCCCCTTAAGCTGTGGAAATGCAAAATGCGATGCATAGGAGCAGTGGCCTCCCGCGCCGCGACAGGCTAGCAACCCGGCATGCACGCTTGACGGTAGAGCTCGTTTCAAAAGTGTAGGGGCGCTGCGCTGCACCTAGACCATAATCTTTGGCAAATGTTCAATTTTTGTTCCTTCAAATCAAAACAAAACTTGCCTCCAACTTTAATTTCTTGATTTTAAAGGATATCCAACATTCAAATTAAGTTTCATTAATTTCCGTTTTGTAACATGAGAAATAATGTTAGAAAATTTCAAAGATTATCAGTCCAGGTGCGCTAACACTTCTGAAACTACCTCTAATAAACCTACTTTATCATCGAATATTTCTGTAGCCTCTCTTTTATGGGCCAGTTGAAACGTCAGGTGATTCCACTTTCGATGGTCCATTTTTAATTGAAAAGTGAGGGATTTTACAATGGGGCAGTGGCAAAGGTCTGATTTTTTCTTGTCTTTTAGGTAAACAAATGAAAAATGACAGTTGAGCTGAAAACAACGATGCCTCATCAAAGGAGAGGACCGTCACTCGTCAGTCCGATACAATATTTGGGCCTCACACAATTTCAATTTGTTATTCACAGTAACTGCGACTCCAAATTGTTTATATTTAAAAAATAACGTTTCATCAAGCACCTTCAATCAACAATGTAAGCAAATTCAGCACCGTGGTGTTGAAACATTTAACCATTCCCACTTACTTTGAGTGAGTGAATATGAAAAAAATTTGGTAAAAAAAAAAAAAACAAAAAAAAAAAAAAAAACAAAAAAAAAACCTTGTAGTAAAAACGGTTAAAATAATCCAAAACAACTTTTACAACGATAAAAATAGAGATTGACCAAGGGCACAGTTGATAGAGGAGGTGTAACGACCCCCCCCCCCCCCCAATCGCGTCCCCGTCCTCTTCTTTACAGGTCAATGCAGCCAGTTTTGTTGAAAAATACACACATTTCCCACTTGACTTTAGTGTAAAATTTGTATATTTTTTGCCAAATCTATAGCAGCACTGTAAAAGGCAACCCTTCCATTGAATTTTTTTAAATTTGTTTTTTGAACATTTCAATTGCTCTCATGCGTCTCCGAATAACTTCCAAAACGGTTAAACAAAAATTAAAAAACAGCTAAAAAAGGACAGTATCGATCAAACGGATGGATGGAGCAACGAAGTGGCAGCAGCGAGTTTTGCAGACATCGTCGATGAAAAATGTCACTCCGTATGCTTGCAAAGGGCGCTCACCAATCGATCCTCTGGAACACTACTCTGTTCGTTAGTGAAGTTTCGCTGCGATACCCACATTTCGAGTTTCAAAAAATAAAAAAAAATAAAAAAATAAAAAAAAATTGAGTAGTATAAAAAGAACTCGTTTAATTGCCGGTGGCATTGCAGTTATTTTGGTACAGCAGTTTTTGCTCGGCATTTACCTGTACACACATACCTGTATTATATATCTGTATTCACATACCTGTATCATGTACCTGTATTTTATTATCTTTCCCAAAAGTATACATATTTTTATCAACGCGACGAGACTTGTAAACGAGTTGAAGAATATGCGACAGGCAGGCACGCGGGCGCGCTCAATAGGGCGAGCGAGCAACGAATGTAAAACACAGCACACTTGTCAAATGGTGCCGATTCCCCCCCCCCCCCACTTAACTCAACGTAAAGTCCACCAATCATACCGTGCAATCCGGCAAGTCCAAAAACACTGCAAAAAGAGACTAACTGCCGGCTTTATATTTCAATATCGTGTGTTTTTCAATTACCGAGACATTTTAACCTCGTCGCCTTTTCATTCATTTTATTTATCCATCCATTTTATTCACTTATCTATTTATGTATCGCGGGCATCCTCGCTGTACTCACATAAAAAGGAAGGCAACAAAAAAAAAAAACATCAAAAGAACATAGTGCAGCTCTGCTTCGCTCCATCGAGGAAAATAAACTTTGAACGCGACGTTGCCAAATCATTGCTGTGAAAAATTGACTGCAACGTGAGAGAGCAGAGCCGCATATTTAAGAGGTTGTCTTCTCTCTCTCTCTCTCTCTCTCTCTCTCTCTCTCTCTCTCTCTCTCTCTCTCTCTCTCTCTCTCTCTCTCTCTTTTCCGTTTAAACAAATGCGCTAGATAAGGATAGAGGGAGAAGTATACCGTGATTTTACCCCCTATATATCTATAGTCTTCCAACGCGATAGCGTTTAAACGGGAAAGGAGAGAGAAATACAGCTTTCTGGATGCGACCCTGTATGAGCGTGCAAGGGCCTCATTTTAAGGTTCCAAAGGAAGCTCGGAAATTAATTTGGATGTGTGATTCATGTCAAAAATCTCAAAAGAAAATAGTCTATGATATTTTAATAATTTAACGGTGCTTGCACTGATTGAGAAAATATTACAAATATTAAGATGAGATTATTGTAAAAACTTCTATAGAACTCTGCACCCCTTATATACAGAGGAAACTAGCTCACAGTTCAGATGGAACACACGTGTAAGTACGCACTTTATACGTTTCACAATCAAAACATAAGAACAAAACCTACAAATAGTAATAATAAGATTATTGCACTTGGTTTTCAAACGAAGAATTTACAAGTTGATTCTTGCCAACTTTATCACGAGAAACCAACGGAAAAGTTCGACATTGCGCGTGGCTATAAAAAGCGAGAAAGCCGGTACTCACACTTCAATGTAAGTGCTGTCTTTTGATAGGGGTTCAAAACGCACGTATTGCATACATAAACGGAGGGTGGTCAATCAGAGCTTAGGAATTTTAAGCCAGCAAATCTGACGTAGGAGGAGAAAATTTCTGCGAATAGTCTTTTTCACTTTTTTTTTTTTTTATTGAGGAACTTTAAAGGTCAACTTTATTTACGGTATAGACTTATTGGCAATGGACATTTCAAACTGACGTTATTTCAACGGTAGACATACTTTAAAGTAGACAACTTAGATGTAATGTCCGTATAGACAGGAAAAAAAAATGGACAGTTTGTCCGAAGACTTTTATAAAGTGGACATTTATACTGGAAAAAATAAAAAGTCATCACATGAATGTAACTTTGCTCATAAGCGGCGGGTCATAACAATCGATGACCTTCCTGTTTTCTTTTTTGCTTTTCAGTTTAATTATAGCTTCAGTTTTTTTGCGTTTTCAAAAAATGTTGGCGCCGCGTTCTCATAATAGTCGGAGGGGGGGGGGGGGGGGGGGGGGGTCCTCATAGCTCAAAAATCCTCATCCTCGCACCGCCTATGACTTCACTGACGCGATCATAGATGTAAAACAAGGCAACAATGCAGGTGAGTTTACCGTATACGATAACGATGAGTTATTTCCGTTGGTCGTGTACATCGGTCATATTGCTCGCACATACGGTGGTGTCACCCCTCTCTCCCCCGTACCGGTCCTCGCCATACCTCTCACGGGGCCCAGCCAGGCGCCCCCGACACGATCCCCCGTTATAAATGTTCGAAACGTGCTTAAATTTAATTTTTTTCCCCGTCTAATTATTGTTTCAAAGGTAGTTTCGTATCCTGTTCCGTTTTGTAATCAACTTTTCCTCTCGAACTGGGTATTAAGCGCAACAGAAAGTTTTAAACTTTCATTGGGAAAAAAGTGGGGGAGGGGGGAGGGGGAGAGGAGTGAAATAATTTGGGTGTGGCAGGAGAGGGTCGTAGATTAGACGTGTAATATAATGAATCCTTTCTTCTCGGATAAAATAATTCTCATGGCTGAAAAAAAAAAAAAAAAAAAAAACAGAAACAACGTGGAAATAGAAACTCTGTAACTCGATTGCTTACATACTCTTAAATGTATTGGGAAACAATTCATTTATTCATTTATCTATTTACTCACTCATTTATTCCCTCATTTTTTAAGCAAAGAACACGCAATTCCGTGACCAATATAAGATGCGTCGTTTATGCGGACCCATGCGGATTTCATTTCTGGGAGAATGTTTCCTTCTTGTTTTTTCCAATCGGTATAATGACGCACTTCTGTCACAGGAAAACGGTTTCAACCAAAACTTCCCCCCAGCTTCCAAAGTACCGGCAATGTTATTTCAAATGGCAAAACAGACTTACGAGCAAACCTGTCTTTCTGGTGGGCTTTGAATCGCTGACAAGGCTCAGGGCTCTCAAAACTCCCGCTGTGCTCTTCCAAAGTACCGCCAATGTTATTTTAAATGGGGAAACAGACTTATGAGCGAACCTGTCTTTCTGGTGGGCTTTGAATCGCTGACAATAAGGCGCGCAGGGCTC
This sequence comes from Trialeurodes vaporariorum, assembly GCA_011764245.1. Classification (NCBI taxonomy): domain Eukaryota; kingdom Metazoa; phylum Arthropoda; class Insecta; order Hemiptera; family Aleyrodidae; genus Trialeurodes; species Trialeurodes vaporariorum. The sequence goes on along the minus strand of VMOF01000024.1, from coordinate 376,975 downwards.
TCAAAAGTTTTCAAGCTTCTAAATAATCAATTTCAGTCGATTGAGGGCTGGGGAATATTAATAGTCCGTTTTTAAATCGGTTCGACTCCTTACAGATTCTTTGGAGGATTAACGACCCCACCGGCCACCCCCCCACCCCTCTGATAACAATACTATCGCACTGTATTTTGACGGTCTCATTCAGTTCTGTGTCCTTTCCTTTCCATTACTCCGTTCGGGTCAATAAGACTTTTCAACGTGTTTGTTTAGTTGTTTTGTTGTTCGATATACGAAGATTTAAAAAAAATTATTAGTTACAGAAGACCTTACCAGATAGAGCTGGTAATGGATTTCGTTTCTAGAATATGCTTAAAAACATAACTTACGAACCTGAAACATAAAATGAACAGAATTCCAGATTAATATCTTTACGGATTAGACTTGAGACATTTATTTTAAAATAGAAAGTTCTGATCAAACCTCAACTTGAGTCTTGACAAAGTATGTTTGTCGGTGAACGGGGGAGGGGGGGGCTGTCCGAGGATTTAACCGTGCATAGTAACGAACCACTGTAGCTGCGTCAATAATGCTTATTTTTGCAATGCATACCTTGGATCCTCGGCAAACAAAAACAAGCAGGGAAGCTCCGATACATTGCATGTATTGGAAAAGCGTGCCTGTGAATTGTAAACATAAAAATCTGCGCATAAGTTGTTTCATTTGGTCTTCTGCTCTGCTGGGTTTTGCAGAAATAAGTTTTGCATAAAGGCTTACGCATACATGGTTTAAATATATTTTATTATAAAGTAGTTCATGGGAGAAGATTGGTCAATTTATTGTATATTATTTAAGGTACAGGAAGTGCTGTTGGAGCTTTGATGAAGAAAATATGACAATGTATATGCATTTGAGACGTATATTAGAAAAAAATATTTTTGAGTCGTTGTTTTTGCATAGTGACACATTACAATTGGTTCAGTGTTTTGTTCATTTGTGGATTACAGTTGTTTGAAATGCATCAGCAATTCTTAAGGAGACATTGTAGTATGTAACTAACATAAGAATTGAATAAATAGATTTATAATATACATGAATGATTCAATAATGAAAATTTGGATGAACTCACTGATTATAGAGAATTTGAAGTTTAAATGATTCTGCGTTGAATGGATGTAAAAGATTCTATTAATCCTTACATAATATAAAAATCTAACGAGTAGCTGACCGAAAACTCGATTTTTTCCCATTTTTCTCAAAACCTTCGATTTTTTCATTTTCTGGCATTTTTGTGTGTGCGCCTGGAAGTGCCGTGACTAATTGCTGACGTGGTGACGGGAGGTAAATGAGCCGAGTTGTACGGGAGAGCCAGAGCCTCCCCACTTCTCCGCTTCGCCCAGCCCGATAAGCGGGGTGAACCCTTGAATCTACCCCCCATCCCGCAGTCTTCGAACTGGTCACTACTCTTTTTTCTTGCGTAACTGACCTATCTCTCCTAATCTTTTCTCAATTTTATATAGTGGTAAAAGGCGGCGCGCAGCGCCGAATTGTAGGCGCGAAGCGCCTCCGGGGAACGGGCCGCGGAGCGGCAAGGGGGCGAAGCCCCCTAGTAATCTAAAAGTAGAGAAAAAAATCCGTTTTTTAAGTTTGAAAAATAGGCGCAATGTAGGAATCTGAAAAAAAACTTCTGTGAAGAAAGCTGATTTTATAAGCTTCCAGATGGCGCAAACCGCGATGCCGAAAAACGTTTCGTTCAAGAGTTATGACCGCGCGAAGTTTCAAATCTAGGCCAAAAATAGGGTTCCGACTTTCGATTCTACAAAAAAATTTTTTGCTCCCCCAATAATCGATGAAATTCATTGAAACTTGGTGGAAGCGGGTTTTTTGGGTCGCTGAATTTATTTTTGACATAAGTTTTTCAAAATTCTCAAATCATATAAGGCCGCCATAGTTTTTCGTTCAGATACCTTCATTGCGCCTATTTTTCAAACTCAAAAAACGGATTTTTGGAAACTTCAAAAGTAAAACAAAATGCAAAAAAAGGGTCAAATATTTTTGATCTAAACACTGTAGCACATCAATCGAAAGATCTTTAAAATACGCATCTTTTGGTGCAAAGTTCACGTCAATATCTCTTTTCGTTCAAAAGTTATGGAGCATTGGAGGTTTTGACTTACCCCCTGCACTCTTGCTCCTAGTTGACTAAATTAAATAAACTGTAGGGAACACCCTACGATTACTTTCTCCCTCCATTTTTATCTGGGGGGGTCAAAGGACCCCCAGACCCCCTTAAGAATTCTGGGGGAGTCCCCCAGACCCCCTTAAGAATTCTGGGGGAGTCCCCCAGACCCCCCTCTATTATTCTGGGGAGACCCCCAGACCCCCTTTATAATTCTGGGGGAGACCCCCAGACCCCCCTTTAGAATTCTGGGGGAGACCCCAGACCCCCTTTAGATATCTGGGGGAGACCCCTACCAACTTTATAATTCTGGGAGAGACTCCTAGACTCCCATCAAATTTAAAATATTTTCACCACTGGACATAATTTCGCCTTCAATTCGAGGTGTTGGCGATTTTGCAGAGAAGCTGTACGAATAGTTGCCTACTTCATCCTTTGAAGGATGGGTTTTGAACTGTGGATCTTCAAAAGAATTTTTTAGTTTGGTAGATTAAACCCCCTTTAAAGATGTTCTTTGTTTGTAGATTGTGTACACCAAATGTCAACAAAATTCATCCATCCATTTTCTTTATAAGTTTAATTTTCTTTGGATATTCTATTTTTTGGGTTTATTGATGGAACAGCTATTTTGCCTTTAAACAGTCTCAGACTTAAGGGTTGTATATTATAGTTTTACATTCAAAAGAAATCCCTGCCTAGGTTGGTTGCAAACTTTTCGTTGCAATTTTCTTCAAACATAATTGAGTCATAATCGAATTTCTTATTCCAAGTATTACGACAGTTTTTTTATTTGCTTGGTTTCAAAGATTTTTGCTCGATATCGCCCTTTAAACGGTCTTAAAGGTTTTTGATGATGACTGTATGATAGGAATATTTTAGTGGGTCAGTAACATAATATGTTTGTGCAAAGTTTCATCAAAATTCATCCCACGAATGATTGACTCCAAGTTTTAACATTAATTCCCCGCTTTAATTCATGTTTTTGGGTATTTGTGTTTTGATTTTTAAACTCTCTTAAGTGTTGTATATTGTATCTGTAAGGAATACTTTTTTTTTAGACTAATTGTAGATTGTATTTGCCAGTTTTTATAAAAATTCATTGGACCAAACCTGAATTATCCCAATTAATAGGTGTCGCGTTCCGCGAGGAAGCGACGCCTAATTCGGCGACTTAACGGGAACTAGGAAGTTGAAATATGTAAATAATTGAAAAGATTTGAGATTGGTAAATGATAGTTATAATAGACGAAACACATAGCAATTCAAATTGTAAAAAATGACGAAATAAAGACCACTCAACGAGGGCGCGTGTTTGTCGAGTCTAGAGATGTTAGCGACTGATTTGTAACGTTTTCGATTCTGAAAGAGGGCGAGAAAAAAGAGAAAGCTATTCTCAAAACAAAAGGGATCGGCTTGGAGGACAAGCCGAGCGCTCGAATGGTAAACACATGTGTTACGCATTAATTAGGGGATGATGCTCATCCCCGATGCAGCATCGGACGATGGTCAATTCCAGTTTAAAGATTTTGAAAATGAGGCGACTGAACAGACTCCCCCCGTTGAGAGGCTCTGCCGATCAAAACAAGTTTGAATAAATATCGGCGAATTCAAAAATAAGAAATTGTTAGAAAATTCACAAAAGATAAAAAGATAAAAAATGAGTATAAGATGATATAAAATTCAACAAAAAAATGGTGTATAAGACGATAGAAAAATTCAACAAAAACAAAAATAAAAATTAAATATTAAAAGCAACTTTTCATGTTTTGTAAATAGATCAATATTTACAACAAAAATTAAAATAAGAAATTTAGCTTTTATGAAACTTTAAGCAAGTTGAATTTTTCATATCATATTCGGATTAAAATTGAGTTGAATTCACTGCAGTTCAATTTATGGCTCATATTGGAGCAAAATTACAGTTCGTCTGTGTCGGACTGTTGAGTAGGCAGAGGCGCGACACTTCTGAGGTTGCGTTTCAGCGTGCTTCGGGCGGTTTTCACAGTGACCACGCGAATGATTCCGTCTGGTCCAGGATGGCAATTGACAATACGTCCCATGACCCACTGCAGGGGTGGCAAATTGTCATCTTTAAGTAGAACTAGAGTCCCTTCCTGAACCGTGTTTTGCTGGTTTTGTGTCCATTTGTGCCTCACGGTTAATTCGTTAAGATATTCACGATACCAGCGCGACCAAAAATGCTGTCGCATTTGCTGAAGATGTTGCCAGCGCGAGAGTCGGTTGACTTTGACGTCTCTCAACTCTCGATCTGGCAAGCTCGTTAATGAATCGCCAATAAGAAAGTGACCTGGGGTGAGGGCAAGGAGGTCATTAGGATCAGAGGAAAGAGGGGTGAGAGGCCTAGAGTTTAATATTGCCTCGATTTCTGTGCAAAAAGTATAAAATTCTTCGTATGTGAAGAGTGTTGATCCGACTATTCGACGCAAGTGGTGTTTGAAAGATTTCACGGCGGCTTCCCAAAGCCCACCAAAGTTTGGAGAGCGCGCTGGAATAAAATGCCATTGAATGTTTACACTAGCGACGAAAGAGTTCACCTTGGCTTGATGATTGGGATCCGATAGCAATGCGTGCAATTCCTTGAGTTGATTGTTGGCACCGGTGAAGTTTGTTGCGTTATCCGAAAAGATGTCAGTGCAAAGGCCTCGCCGCGCAACGAAGCGTTTGAGAGCCGAAATGAATGCATCAGTGGTGAGGTCAGTAACCAGCTCTATATGCACTGCCTTTACGACAAGGCAAATGAAGATGCACACATACGCTTTCACTTGGCCTCGATTCCTGTGTTTCTTTTCTTTCAAAAAGAAGGGTCCACAATAATCGATGCCACTCTGCTGAATGCTCTCGCTTGCGTCACTCGCGTGGCGGGAAGGTCACCCATCAGGTAGTCGAGCGAAGGGGGTGCTAGTTTGCAGCATGTGATGCAGTTTCTGATTGTTTTTCGGACTTGGTTTCGTCCATCGGGTATCCAAAATCGCCGTCTCAATGCGTATAGCGTGGCTTGAGCGCCCGCGTGTGCGTGCATGCGGTGCTCCGTCTCGATCAAAAGGCGCGTGACGTAGTGAGATTTAGGTAGAAGAAGGGGGTGGCGCTGAGGAAAGGGGAGAGAAGAGTGTTTGAGTCTTCCTCCGACACGGATGAGTCCCTCGTTGTCTAAGAAAGGATTCAAAGGCAATAAACGACTGTGAGGGTTCAACGACTGACCCTTTTCAAAACAATGTAGCTCTTCGGCAAAGGCAGTTTTTTGTACCATACGAATGATTATTTTCGTAGCACTTTCTAACTCTGACATAGTTAAAAATTGAGGCTTATGATTTTTTAGTTTTATTCGCATACAGTACGCAATGACTGCACGAAGTTTGACAAAAGATGAGTATTTTTCCAAAATACTAGTGTCTACTGGAGTGGAAAGAAAACATTGAATTTTCTTTAATTCTGGTAAAGTGTTTGGTTCAAAATTGATTTTTGAAATTGGCCAATCAGCTTCTGGATGACTCAACCATTGTGGTCCATGTTGCCAGATTGACGGTTTCATAAAATCTCGTGGCATGAGTCCACGTGAAATGAGATCAGCAGGGTTGTCATGTGTACTAACGTGACGCCACGAGGGGACAAAAGTTTTTGTTTGGATTTCAGAAATTCGATTGGCCACAAAAGTTTTGAGTGACGCAGGTGACGTTTGGAGCCAGTTCAAAACAATGGACGAATCAGTCCAATACGTCACAGTAGAGAAATTTAAATTGATAGTTTCATTGACAGTTGAAATTAAGTTAGTTAAAAGTAAAGCTCCGCATAGTTCGAGCCTCGGAATAGATATTGTTTTGACAGGCGCGACACGTGATTTTGCGCAGAGCAACGATGTTTGAATTTGATTTTGCGCGTTTATTGACCTAACGTATGCGCAGGCGCCGTAAGCTCGCTCGCTCGCGTCACAAAATCCGTGCAGCTCAATGACTAGAGGTTTATCGATTAAAATGCGGCGATTAAAACTAACGTCGTTCAGTATCAATAATTGATTATAATATTTTTGCCATGTGGTTTGAAGATTTAATGGCAAGGATTCATCCCAGTTCAATTTTAATTTCCAGATTTCTTGCAACAAAATTTTCGAAGTAACTATGACGGGTGCTAAAAGACCAAGTGGATCAAAGATTTTTGAGATTTCTGATAGAATGGTGCGTTTGGTTACATGCTTAATTGAATTCCAATACACAGAATAGTTTATTGAATCTGTGGTGGCGTTCCACCAAAGACCCAAAGTTTTGATTGTTGATGAGTCCTCTAATATCAAATGTTGGTTGATATTTTCAGGCGAAACATCAACCAATACTTGAGGTTCATTAGAGGCCCATTTGTAGATTTTTACACCGGCTCTCGCAAAGGCTGTAGTAACTTCCTTTCTGATGCAAATAGTTTCTTCAACGGTTTCGGCACCAGTAAGTGCGTCATCAACGTACATGTCGTTTCACAGCACTTGCGCAGCCAATGGGAGATCGTGTTCCTCGTCATCGGCTAGTTGCGTGACACACCTGATAGCAAGGAAAGGCGCGGGAGAGAGACCGAAGGTTATAGTGTTAAGTTCAAAAGTCCGTTCCACCCCCTCCGCGTCGCGCCAGAGAATGCGCTGATATTTCCGGTCCTCAGCTCGGACCCGGAACTGGCGATACATTTTTTCAATGTCGCCTGTGAGTACAATTTTATGTTTTCTAAATTTTAGAAGTTGAGTAAATAAATCGGGTTGAATAGTAGGGCCAACCAAAAGCGTATCATTCAGTGAGATGCCTGATGACGTAGAAGCGGAGCCATCAAAGACTACTCGAACCCCTGTTGTCATGTTGCCCCTTTTTATTACTGGGTGGTGCGGTAAGTAGCAGCCGGGCTGTTTACTAGATTCCTCACTCACGAGAGTCATGTGACCAAGATCCAAGTATTCTTGCATCACAGCATGATATTTTTCTTTCAATTCTGGATTGAGAGCGAGTTTTCGTTCGATCCCCGCTAGGCGCTTGCGAGCTATAGATTTGGACTCACCAAGTTGGGATATTTTTTCACTGAACGGCAAGGCAACAGTGTAACGGCCGTCAGAGTCCCGAGTCGTATTTTCTCGGAAGTGTCCCTCACAGAGAGTTTCTTCCTCGGTCAGATGTTTTATCGATGGACCCTCTTGAATGTCCCAGAATTTACTCAAATCATATTCCAGTGTTGTCAAATGGCAAGTCGCTGGATTTGATGATGGGTGAGAAGTGGGGGCGCTCCCCCCGATGACCCAACCAAGTAAAGTTTTTTGCATAAAGATTTCAGGCCCTTTGTCCTGTGATAAATTAATTTGGCCTTGACAGAAAAGAGAGAGAGTGACCCCTGAAGACAGTAACATATCGATTGGAGATGGGTGATGAAAATTGCTATCAGCTAATTTTAGATTTTTTGGAATTGCTAATTCTCGTCGATTTATTTTTTTGATCAGGAACGAGATTGGTTATAGTATCAACAATGTGAAAAGTCAACTCTCTGCGATAGTTAGTAGACGTGGAAAGAATGACTGCCTTAATGGTGCCCCTTGAAAGTGTTGTGATACCATTTAGCCCGTCAATTAATTGAGTACTTTGTGTCCGATTTAACCTCAATTTTTGAGCAAAGCTCTCCGTTACAAAATTTGTTGTTGAACAGGTATCCAACAGAGTTCTGCATTGTACAATTTGATTGTTGAGATCATAAACACCCACGACAGCAGTTGTAATCAGCTCGCTGGTAGGCGCATTGATTACAAATGCTGAGGCTGGGTTTTTTGATTGTCAAATGTTTTGAAGAGCTTTATTTGAGACGGGGTTGGATTCCACTGCGATAGGGGAGCAGAGGAGAGAATGGTGTTTTTTGGAGCATTTTTTACACAAATTTTCCGATTTGCACTGTTCACGTGTATGATTAGTACGCAAACAGTTAAAACACATCAATTTTTTCTGGGCAACCCTTCTGCGTTCGTCAATGGGCAAGGATTTGAATTTATTACAGTAATGCACAAAATGAGAATTATTTAAACAATACACACAGTGTCGTGGTGGCTGTGTTTGTGCAGCCACTCCCGTTGAAGGGCTGGCAGTTGAGGTAAAAGTTTTGGCAGATTGGTATGTTTGATTTGTTGATTTCGGTCTGTTTTGAGACAAATTGCTCGATTTTGATTGAGAATTTGTCTCAGAACTGACGGAAGATTCGACTGAATTGGCTCTTTTCTCTAAAAATTTTAATAAATCGGCATGGTGAGGCATATCATTATTGTCCAAAGTAAGTTCCCATTGCTGTGCGGTATAGGAATTCACTTTGCACATGATTAAATCTATGATTGGAGTGCTCCATTCATCGATGGGAGCACCGAGATTTTCAAGAGAGCGAATATGTTGATTAAAATAATCGACTAGTTGACCAATTGCCATAGGAGAATCTTTATTTAATTTTGGATATTCTCTCAACAACACCCAATGCCTTCGCACTGCCTTGCGACGACAGTCAAATCGGCTTTTTAGTAGATTTAAAGCAACGTCATAGTTGGAATCAATGGTTTCTAAAGATTGTATTAAATTAGCCGCTTTATCGGTGAGAGAAAGGCGTAAGTATTGAAGTTTGCTTACTGCAGACAAATCTGGATTTTTATCAATTAAAGAGGAAAAAATGTCAAAAAATGAAGCCCAAGTTTCGATTGAACCGTTAAATTTGGGTAATTCGATACTTGGGAGCTTCACAGGGATTGAATGCTGATTCATAGAAAAGTTATGATTGGATGAGGCAGCTGCCTCAGAGTGAATAGGTGATTGATTTTCGCTGGGAGGAAGAGAATTTTCACGTAAATATTTTCGTGCCCTCGCTACAGCTAGATTAAAAGATATTTGCAATTTTTCTCTGTTTGGAGTTTCCGTTATTTCGTCAAGTTCTTCTAGAGCGTCTTGAATATCTTCAAATTTGTCGAATGATTTTTGAACACCTTCAAGTGTGACTTGTAAATAATCAGGATTCCGAGCTTCCGGATCATTTTCCCAGTTATCCAATATTTTTGAAAAGCTCGTAATGGATCCTTGGATTGCACCTCTTTTTCTTCGCAGGGCCTTTAATTGAACCTCATTATCGGCCATAATGGATAAACAGGATGGCAAAAAGGTAAAAAAAAGGAAACAAGGAAAATTTAACGTGATCAAATTAGGTAAATTTCAAGGTAAACAAAAACAAGAACACATGGACAAGGTTGTAAATGAAGGATCAAAGGTAACGAAATAACAGGTAAACAGTGAAAAAGCAAAAGTTTCAGGTAACAGGATAACGAAAAACAAGGATAAAGGTTCAGATATAACAGAATTGGCGATTCAAATGACTAGAACGAGCTCACCAAAATTGAGAGTTACAGGTTGTGCTGATCGACAAATTGTCACGACTCCAGGGTGGTCGTAACTACAGGCAACTCTTGAAATTCTGGAAACTGGCACAGGTTTCCGATGGAGCACGTTCGTTTTTCCAATTGTTAAGAATTCACTAATTCACACGCGTTGGTGCGACGATTATTACGCTCAGGTTTAGCGTACGATTTTTAACTTCGCGCGGATTCAAGCGAGATGAACACGATTAATTCGGACACGGCCACGAATTAATTTGCGGCACAGTAACGCAGGTCACGCAAAAGTCAGATAACAAAACAAAAGATTTAGTAACAATATGAATTTAACACTCATGTTTAGCGTAAAATTCCAGATTTTATAACTTTGCGCGGATTCAACGATTAATACACGATTAATTTGGACGCGGTCACAAATTAAGTCACAAATTAAGTAAAAAAACGTAGGTCACACAAAAGTTAGGTAATGCACAAGACTATCGATTTTTAGCACTCGATGCACGATTGTAAATTTCCGGATCGCGTTTGTTCACTATCCGGCCCGGAGGACCATAAAAATGTCGCGTTCCGCGAGGAAGCGACGCCTAATTCGGCGACTTAACGGGAACTAGGAAGTTGAAATATGTAAATAATTGAAAAGATTTGAGATTGGTAAATGATAGTTATAATAGACGAAACACATAGCAATTCAAATTGTAAAAAATGACGAAATAAAGACCACTCAACGAGGGCGCGTGTTTGTCGAGTCTAGAGATGTTAGCGACTGATTTGTAACGTTTTCGATTCTGAAAGAGGGCGAGAAAAAAGAGAAAGCTATTCTCAAAACAAAAGGGATCGGCTTGGAGGACAAGCCGAGCGCTCGAATGGTAAACACATGTGTTACGCATTAATTAGGGGATGATGCTCATCCCCGATGCAGCATCGGACGATGGTCAATTCCAGTTTAAAGATTTTGAAAATGAGGCGACTGAACAATAGGATTATGTTTTTATTTGCTTGTATTCCCATATTTTTTTTCTCAATCTCACCTATATTGCCTCTTGAAAAGGTTTTATCAGTTGTGTATGGTGACTAAGAAAGGAAAATATCTTAGTATTTTGATAGTGGATTGTGTGTACAAAAGTTTTTATCAAAATTCATCGAGCCATAATTGATTGACTCCAAGTTTAAAGATTAATTTCTCATGATTATTCCATTTTTTGGCTCGAACGCAATGATTTTGATTTTTTAAACAGTCTTAAGGGCTGTATATTGTAATGATAAGAAATTCTATATAAAGTAGAGTAAATGTAGGTAGGTAGATTGTTTGTGCCGGATTTAATTAAAATTAATTGGACCTAACCCAAATTATCTCAATAAGTAGGATTATGTTTTTATTTGCTTAATTGGTCTTATTTTTTCTCAATCGCACCTATATGGTTTCTTGAAACGGTCCAAAAGATTTATTATGATGATAGTGAGAAGAAAATATTTTAGTACTGTGGTATTACATTGTGTATACAAAGTTTCATCAAAATTCATCCAACTTTTAGTAATTGGCACTGATTTACAAGATTAATTTCTCACTTTTATTCCATTTTTTGGCTCGAACGCACTAAATTGATTTTTTAAACGGTCTTAAGGGTTAATTTGCTGAACTATAAGGGATCAATTTTACTGTGGGCTGGTTGTAGAATGTTTTTACAAATGTTCTTCCAAATCCAAAGATACAATATTGAAATATTTAAATTTTTCTCTTTTTTGACCCATTTTCCCATTGATTTTAATGGAAACCATTTTTCTTCCATAACTAACCAAAAAATTAAAATTTTGAAAAAACAAAAAAAGTCCCTCTGGGAAATGTTAAAAGCAACATCTCTGCAAAATTTGGATGCATATAGATCAATAGTTTAAAAGTTATGCTGGGTTTCATGTTTGTGACTACAGACAGACAGACGGACAGACAGACGCCACAGAAATTTTGTGCATTTACTCCTCCCTACCACATATGGTTCAGAAATATTGAAATATCATGGATGGATGTTCTTTAGGATAGTATTAGGCATGATAAGAGCCAATTATTTTATAATTATCATGATTGACTTAGTCGCAGCGGGCCAAGTATCGAAACAAAATGCATCAAAAATCTCTGCGCCATCGCAATACTTTCTCAATTTTTCTAATTTCATTAGAGTGAGAAAGTAAAAAACTGCAGATATTCTGAAAGATGGTGCTTAGCTCTATCATCCCTGAAAGTTTCATCCATTTTTGAGGGGGGGGGCACTCCTAATGGTAGCTGGATGGACCCCTTTTCATCAAAACAAATACCATTAATTGAGCCTGTATCGTCCTCTAAAAAAAATAATACAAAAACCATTACTTCGCTTACACTTTCGAACAGGCGTTAATGTTGTAACAATTCCCGAAACTAAAAAATTAAAAGAATACTGATCTAATTTGTTTATTTTAATGAGATCTATTTTCAACCCATAAAAGATTGAATGTTAAAATATTGCGCTAAAAAAAAAAAAAAACAGTTATCAGCTGATCAAATAAAGGCAAACAAACGTGACCACTTCATTGCGCGCTCTCTGGCGGGTTCTTCTTGAAGCTTTACTATTGTGAGAAGGTATCCTATAAGTAAAACCATGATCTGTATCAGTTTTATTTCGCGCCTTCTATTCGAAAATATCAGCTGACTCTAGACATTCACAGAGAAAGATTATCAAATTAGTGAACAGGTGAGCCGCAGTGCAGCCAATGCAGCCAAATGATCACCGGCTGCAAAACAATAATAAATAAAACAAAAAACATCAAGCAACGACACGTTATCGGCCACCCGTACGAAAAAACCCCGAATGTACTTTAAAATCAATTTATATATTCAATAAACGTAATAAAATAACACAAAAACAATGTCCAACATAACAAATTAATCATAAAAACAAACAAAAATTTATTCATCGTAAAACCAACACAGCAGAGTAAAATTACAACAAAGTTGGCAACATAAAACGCAAAATATTACCTCACCGCACTCCACTTACCCCCCAAAAGTGGTGAGACCGTCGATAAAATGGAATTATAAAAAAACTAAAGCATTAAAATGAATCCAACTATTTTTGCTGAAAACTTTAGAAGGTACGATTTCATAATTGTACCATTGCAATCCTCAAAACGCAACAGACGCGACAGGAAAAAAAACAAAATTCAAAAACAGGCGATTTTCAATTTTAGGCCACACAGCATAGGAATACACGTAGAAAGCATAGGCTGCCCTACACATTGTATACATATAGGATTAGATTGTTAGCAGCAAAAAGATCGGAATAATACACCATTCACATTATTTAAAGACAAACGTAAAGCGCAAAACGTGCTTATAAAAATCAAGTAGTACCCTTAATGAAGGGTTCTACACTCATGTGATATAAACTTAGCGAAAACATTTTCTCATAGCATTATAAATAATAGCTGATTGTAAATAGTAATGATAATAAAGAAGAAGAAAAAAATATTGAAAGACAGTATTGAGAGTGTAGTGGAAAAAGAAATTCTCCAACTCTCTCTTTCCTCTATTGAAACACGTATATTGGACAAGAATAGACAAGGAAATAAATGCCCTTTTTTCTACCATTTTTCAATTTATAAATTCAAAGGCAAGATGAGTGATATAGAAGATATCTTGGTTGCGTCGCTGTCGCTGATTGCTGAGAACATGCTGCAGAGCTGCCACTTTGTGTTTATTGAATGCCATTTTTTTTAAAGCCCCGATGATTTCAGTAATTGACCTAAAGATTACACGATTCAGTTTTATAGTTTATAACTGTAAAGCATTATAATACTCTGGTCTGCTCTGTAATCTTATTCCCTCAATCAATAGAATAACCGTTGAATTATCAAAATATCCGCAAATTTTTAATGGTTAGTTTAATAGGCAGCAACTCCACCGGTATAGAAATAATTAAAACAATAAAACAACAAATAAAATAATTAAAACCTTTGCGAAATTACAGGTCCGAGTACTTATCTGCAATCAAGTTATACTTTGCGAGTTAAACTATATAATTTTCTGGTCAACCGCGATGGAATCATCGGTGAATTGAAACATGTAAAAAGAAAATGTACACGAAGCGGCAGCTCTCCAAATAGATGTATTATATTTTCCAGAGACGAATAGAGAGACGGAACATGACGCTAAAATACATAGGGAAGATGTGAGGCACACTGGAGTCTCGGGGATTCAACAAAATAAAGTGTAAAACAACAGTCAACACCTTTTGATGTCGCATGGTGTGTGTTGAACGGTGACATTCGTTAGAAACAGGGGGATAGGCAGGGAAGTGTAGATGAGGGTGCTCAACAATCAACATTCAACACCCTGCGCCTCCGTTGACTGTTGTTTTGTTGAATCCGCGAGAATTTAGCGTGCCTCTGCTGCAGCCGTTAGTGCTCCGTCTCTATTGAAGCGAATTTTCGTGACGAATATATCCAACAGAATTATACAAAACTAGCCGTTCCAAGCACCCTACGGGTGCCCTCCACGACCAGCATTCTAGGGTTACGGGCTGGTTGGTAGTTGGTAAAAAATGAAAAAAATGAAACGGAGAATTGGTGCTGAGAATTAAAGAGATGAAAATGTAAGAATGTGAGCGCAAAGCGCTTGCACTTTCTTGTATTAAATAAATAAAAAAAAAAATATATTGCCGGGCAATGCGTAAAAAGAACTAATAAGACGCGGAGGATACCAAAATAAAAGCGTTGAAAATCGAAGAGGAATTATAAAAGAGAAGCGACGGTGACAATCCATGGAAAAAATAAATGCACAATAGCGCTAAGAATGTTTTCTTTGTAAAAACAAAACAAAAAAAAAAAAAAAAAAAAAAAAAAATTAAATCAAGACCATACTGCAAAATATTAGGAACGTTATTCAACGATCCCGAGTGATATAAGTCGAAATGATAAAAATTTAAAGAATAAAATGAAAAGAGAGGAAAGAAGAAGAAAGGCAAACGAATGGTTAATACGAAGAATGGGAGTGCGTTAGTCGAGAGAGATGAGCGTCCGTAAGGAGTGAGAGAGAAGGTTGCGGGTACGGGCGAGGCGAGCGACAGAAAAATTTTGGAGAAAGAACGAAGTAATCAGTGCGCAAGAGATGAGCGACGAACGAACCTCCCCCCCTCCACCGCTCTCGCTGCACTGACTCGTCAACTGATAAGGTGAGACTCTGCCGAGCGTAGAGTGGAGGGGAGGGGCAGATCAGAGAATCCAGCTCAGGCGATGGCGCGGAGCATCTCGTCACCTCGCTGTCCGTGCGTCGTGCGAAAATGAGTTTTCACTCTTATTTTAAAATTCAATTTGCGGCGCTCACAGACGACTTTTTCAAAAACTGTTCGGACAGATTTTTTCTAAATACCCTAAGGAATCATCGTGTCAAATTTGAGGGAAATCGCTTCGGCCAATTTTCGGGAAATAGAAAAAACATTTAGGAGGGACGACAGCTTTATATATATAAATTACCAACCTACGCATGACAACAGTGTATGACACGAAACTGGATCGTGTAATCCGAACTTTTTCGGTGTTTTCGGTCGATGGCAAATTGGCAAAAATTTGATTTCGAATTCAATTCCGGAGTAGAATCCAAAATCAAATTGATGCCATCGATGCCCCAAAAACACCTAAAGACACAGTTGAGTTTCCTCGAATATGTAAGTTAGGTTGGTATATTGTTAATCATATTCGATCGAGAAAATTCGCTTTTTGTCTCTGTCATTTTCTTACCAAATATGTGTCAGCACTGACGTATTGAGCTATCAGATTGTTTATATTCACGAACTCAGCATTTACGGGAAACAGGAATCTTTCCCTATGTATATGCGAGGAATTCCCTACAGGAGTGTTTTTCTCGGGTGAGTGCGAGCAATTTAAAGGATAATAATAGGCAGGAGCGAGAGGCGGGAGATAAGAGAAATGGGAATGGCCTTGTATGACTATAGAGGAAAGCGGAGGGTGGGGGTACATTGCACATCGTGACCATAATATATTAGGGGGCCGAAAAGAGGGTTTTGAAGTAGACAAATTTGAGCCATGCCGTGATGTTGGTATGATGACGCTTCTAATGCTCTTCAAAAGCTTTATAAAGGGATCGCTAACACGCGAATCCTCGCTAGACACATATGTTTGGGTATGTTGCTCTAACGGGACCGTTGGTTGATGCAACAGACGTGGAAAACGTCGAGTAATAAATGCAAAAAATTGTTTATTTTTGTGATTTTCGACAAATAAACTTATTTCTGATTATTTTTACAAGAGTGAGGTGGTAAACATTTGAATAGTTCTTCACTGAAAGCGCTACGTTCGGTCAATAAAAGACCTGAAATAGAATTGGAAACAATCAGTTGGAAAGCGTGATATTTGGAAACGTTTACGATTCGTCCATATAAACCCAAGAAAGACTGCGAAATCAGTTTCTGGGAGTTTAAAAATACGTGAAATAAGTTTCGGAACAATTAAAAAGGTATATCGCAAACTTTTGCCCCAGGCTTGTGGGTGGTCGATTCATAAGTAAACTTTTTTAAATTGAAATATGTTGCGGAAAAGTGTCTCCTGAGAAAAAGCTCTCACGGGCGGAGAAAAAAATAATGACAGGATTTCGAGATATTCGCGTCTAAAGTTGGGGACTATTTGCCCGGTGCTTCGTATTCTCGTACGTATAGTCCGTTTCATTTAAATAGAAGCTTGAGCTCGACTCTTTCCCCTACGAGTTTTACCCTCTCTCTCGTACCTGCGATGACTCGAGACCCGTCCCGTCGGACGGGGATTCCGCTCCGTCACAATAGACTGTCCTTTGGATAGCCGAGTGTCCATTGTGATGGACGGAATCTCCGACCGATGGGGCAGGTCTCGAGTCATCACAGGTACGAGAGTGAGGGTAAAACTCGTAGGGGAAAGAGTCGAGCTCAAGCTTCTATTTAAATGAAACGGACTATAGCAGGCCGCTTAACTACTACGCCAACTGGAAACCTTCTCGGTCGAATCGCCCGACTCAGCGCGCATTGATAGAACTATTTCCTTTTGCAGTCCCTCCCAACTGCTTATTTGTTTACCCCACACACACTGCTCTGCCTCGACGGCTATGCTTCCCCCCCCCCCCCCCTCAATCAATATAAATAAATCAATGAATAATAAAAGAGAAATAAATAAATAAACAAAAAAAAAAAGGACGCAAAAACTAGATGTCAAATATTGCGAGAGAAACAACAATGAACTATTATTAATCGGAACTACATTTACAATGAGGGAGAGAGAGGGAGAGAGCAGATAGTTTGCAGAGAAAAAGAAAACGTTGATGTAGGTAAGTAATCAGTTTAGGGAGTGGTCAAGATGAAGCATGGTCGTCGAGGCAGAGCAGTGGGTGTGGGGTAAACAAATAAGCAGTTGGGAGGGACTGCAAAAGGAAGTAGTTCTATCAATGCGCGCTGAGTCGGGCGATTCGACCGAGAAGGTTTCCAGTTGGCGTAGTAGTTAAGCGGCCTGCTACGTACGAGAATACGAAGCACCGGGCAAATAGTCCCCAACTTTAGACGCGAATATCTCGAAATCCTGTCATTATTTTTTTCTCCGCCCGTGAGAGCTTTTTCTCAGGAGACACTTTTCCGCAACATATTTCAATTTAAAAAAATTTGACTGGGAGCCAGTTCCCATAAGCAAACCGCGGTGTCCCTTGGAACTTTCTGATGCTCTGAACGTTATTTTAAAGTAATTTTACACCAGAATATACCCGTTCTAAAGCTGTATCAAAAGTTTCCGACGAACCGATAACATACTGGTCTTATTTTTCATGGTATACTGCGCCGCGAGTGATGCAAAATTCGAGGTTAACCGTGGCTCCAACTACGCGAGTCTCTAGCAACTACCCAAATACTTTTTCTTTTTGCCCAGGCCAAATTCCGGTCGTTTGATGAAACTACGATGCAAAGTCCTGCAACATATGTTTCTGTCAGAGAGAAAGAGAAAGAGAGAGAGAGAGAGAGAGAGAGAGAGAGAGAGAGAGAGAGAGAGAGAGAGAGAGAGAGAGAGAGAGAGAGAGGGAGAGAGAGGGGGGGAGAGATGGAGAAAGAGAGAGAAACAAAGAGAGAGTGAGAACGAGAGAGAGAGAGGGGGTAAAAAATAATTACGCAGACAGGTGAGAGCTAATTTGGACTAATTCCTTCAGTAGAGTAAGCTCATTTGGACCCGTTGGAATCCATCTGTAATTACTCAAAGGTTTACAAAACACAAAAGCCGTCATCATGAGCGGTGGAAAAACGTCAGAGGGGGAGGAGGAAGGGAAACCCCTGAAATCCAAGAGCGACGCAAAACGCCCGCCATCATCACCAGAGCCATCTACCGGTGCGTGAAACAACTTCAAACAAATTAGTTAGGTCTATACAACAGGTACTCGGTACTGAATTGGTAAGCAGGAGAGCGGATATTAGAGATTGCGACTAATCGCCGCCGATTTAATCTGAGTAATTTGCGTTCTCCAGTAATGTAGCCGCGCCGAAAATAACCTGGCGTATGAGTACGAGTAGGGGTACAGAGAGCCCTTAACATATTGATGGTGCTCACTCAAACACAGGTTGCTCATTTCGAACGTATGATGCAGTCATGTAAACACGTCAACGGGTCAACGAACAAAAAACATCGATAAGGATCAACGTTACATCGGCTCATGCATGTGAAAAAAAGGATAGATTGAAATCGAAGAGCTAAAGGACTAGCAGTTGGTCCTCAAGATAGAAAGAATGTGTGTGTGCGTTATTTGAGCAATTTCTAAAGTAACATATATACCGTTAATTTAATGAATTCTTTAAATTATATTGCTTTTTAGGAGTAAAATCAAACTGAATGACCTGGCTCATTTTTTTTTTAGGATTTGCATCTAAGAAACGTCTAAAGCTACCAAACGAATACATATTTCTGCTTAACCCTCGAGTGGTCGCTCGAGATGGGTCATCCAGCTGCTCGTTTTTGCGTGTATTTTTGCAAATTTTGAATTTTCAGAGCTGAGATCTTCAGTAGCAGCTGCCCTTCTTGGATGTGACAAGAGGGTTCCGAAGTTTTTTCTTTCAAAACCTGGAAGTTACTAAACGTCAAAGTGGCTGGATGACGATTGTCATCCAGGCGCGAACACATAAAAAAATATTTTTTTTAAGTTTCAAAAATTCTGAAATTTGAACTTGAATATACATCCTACGAGAGAAACAAAAAAAAGAGTATATTTCTTTGAAATCATCATTAAAAATTTCGAGCCTAAAATATTGGTATTTTCAAAAGTGGCAAAATCTGAATTTCCTATTTTTTAGTTTTTTGCCATTTGCAAAAAAAAATGGGTCGGGATTTTTGAAATTTCTGTCATTCAAGTTACTGAGGAGGGTTTTTGCTATCGATTGAGTATGTATACATGCATTTTTAGGCTTAAATTGGCAGACTTATGGCCATTTTTAAAAGTGGATGATGTATGTCATTTACGCGACGTTTCGTGACACAAATGCGAGCGCGATCAATCGGGGGTTAAAACGTTTATTTCAGAAATTTATATTGATTTCACGAGTAAAATAAAGCTGAGTGACCAGGCAACAGGACCACAGACAGTTTTTCACAGCAAACTGACCTTTCGACTTAATGAAAACAGCGTGATTTCAAATTTAATGTATCATTGATGTTACGGTTTGTTGTTATTGAACTTGCTAAAAGACAATTTTTTGACGGAAATGTTCATTCATTCGTTTGATGACTTTGAACGTTTTAATGATCCAATTTCTATGAAAATTATCGGCGTCAGCGGAGAGACCTGTTACAGCGTGGAACCATTCTTACGCGCCCTAATTTTGTTGTTGTTTTTAATGTTCATTTTATCCGTTCCCTGCTGAAAAGTCACAAGTCGGAAATTCGTTTTGATTTATTTTCAGTACTTACAAAAATCACTTCACAAAGTTGAGCTACGAGTTGAAGTCAATGAAGTACGATCAAAAAGGAAACTTTAGGCAAACAACTTTGAAAGGGGTACTTTTTTCAACCCTGAACAATTTGATTTCGTGCAACTATGCTCGTTTATATAAATAAGTTCTTTTGGGCTGCAGTACCAATTTTGTTTCTTTCGTTTCTTTTCTCAAGACGGTTTAATTGCGATCAATATAATAAAACATTAATCAATCGGCAACGCAGTCTGGTGGCCGAAATCGGAGCTAAACGCTGAAAATACACTTCAAAGGTCGTTTGACTCTGGAACGCTGATTTGCTGCCCTTAATCCCGCGGGAGAAGCAAAGGAGCGCGTAACACAGTATGCCTCAGAGGTCCTGACCTAGGTCAGAGGTCCCGAGTATCTCATTTTAATCAACTATAGGTCTGCTCGTTTGTTGTATAGGATAACAGAACCGCCTATTGATTGACATCAAATATTCTATACGAGCCACAAGCTAACAAGTGAATTTATTGTATTATTTATCGAAATGATATGAGATACGGGTTTCTCAACTGTTTGAACCTATAGTAAATACTTCTGGGACACCCTGTAGATTACGGTGCTCTAACAATAAGTAAAAGTCATTCGAGACGTAGCGTCCTCCGCCTTGGTTGCACTACGATTCTGCTCCCGGGCTCCCTGCTTAGCTACCATATTGTGCCTTTAAACCGTTCAAATGTCATCGCGACCATATTTTATCAATTTAATTAAAACTTGTCGTAATGCCTTTTTAATTCGCCATTACAATAATTTTTGCTCTCCTTTCGAACCGACTTCTTAGTCCCCTCCTTCTTTTAGGGGATCTCTTCCTGTTTCCTTTAAACTTCACTAGACGTTGCCTAATTTCGGGTTGCTTTCACAAGTTGCGAATGTTTTGTTCGAAAAAAAGCAGACGATAGACAATTTTAGACGCTTTGTGGTGTGACTCTAGACCTGAGGCAAAGTAATAGAGAGCTGGCCTTTCGTGTTAAGAGGGCTAAGAATGTCATGATCATTAGCTGATCACACTGACGAAAACACGTTTTTGGCTCCGAGAAAATATTCGTTAAAAACCCCGTCGGAGTCAATTTTTTTTTCTTTCCACTAAAAAACCCCCTGCCGTAATGATGTGTACCATAACTTGGTTTGAGCAAACGACAGTCCAAGAAAATTGTAAATGTAGCTCCTGCAAACTTTTGCTATAGGGGATCGAAGAGTTGATTCTTGCAGAAAAACCTGTAAAAATGACGATGAGTTCACTAAAAAATCACGAAATTCACTCTCAGAATCGGGCTTAATGGCGGAGAGACGCAGGTATCATGAGAGATTCCTATCTAAATTGAGACATATCTCTGTCTTTCCGTAGAGAAAGTGACATAATAGACAGGAATCTCCCATGATACCTGCGTTGAACCGCCATTACCATATTGCCGTTATAGCAGTTATGTGAGTTTATTACTGAATTTTAGACTTTCTTAGTGTGATTTTCGTGATTTTCGCTGGTCACATTACATTAGACTTCACATTACATTAGACTCCTCATTTGCTTATAGTAAAAGTTTGCAAGAGCCCCGTTGTAAATTCTTCGTTTCCCTTATTGTGAATCCAGCTAAAGTCAAAGAAAACGTTAAATTTACAATTTTCTTGGATTGCCGCATATTTAGACCGAGTTACGGTAAATCTTACGATATAGTTCAAATGAGTTGATCTTTCAAACGTTGCTACACGGAAAAAAAAACTACGGTGAAAATAACCATACGGATACCTGATTTTGGCACCTGCTAGATGTTATGGTAATGTTAACCAGAAGTATACTATGTTTTGACTAGGTATTAGGTGATGTTACCTGATTGCATGTCGAATTTACTCAAAGTATATCGGTAAATGTACCATACTTTTGGTCAAGTTTACCATAACATCTAGCAGGTGCCAAAATCAGGTATCCGTATGGTTATTTTCACTAATCTTTTTTTTCCGTGTAAGATCAAATAGCTACCTTGTTTACTTTTGAAGTTATACAGCATCCAATTAAATGCTTTTGGGACACCCTCAGTAGATGCTTTATAGCTTTTGGAAATGGACAACACGTTTTAAATATCGTCGAGTTGATGGTTTTGGATATTCACAGGGATGGACGAATGAAGGGCGAATGAAGACTAATGCGGGGAATTTGGTCAGTTTCCATGAAAGAGGCGAGGAATATGAGGAGAAGATGGTGGGAGGGGGAGGAGGGAGGTTTGGAAACTGAAACACGTCACACGCGATTATCCGTCCATTTAAAATATTCAGTCGACCGCTTTCCCGCGGATAGATAATGTTATTATGGCCAGTGACAATGCCCAAAGCAATTACCATCGACAGGTCAAATCCCCCACCTCACCCCTAACGCGTCTTTCCGCGACGAGTGTCTCACCCTCCCCCGCCCCCTTTTGATTATGCGGACAATCCACATGTCCAGTATGTATATCTCCTCATCTCATGTTTTCGGCGACATGCTTCTCTCATGCTCAACCCAGTACCAAAATTCTGTCGCAACATAGTCGTATGTATAGGGATGATAATTTCGTGGCTCCAAAATTTTGAACCGAGTGACCATCAGAACAAAGGAATGGGTCTGTTGCGTACTTTTGCTACATATAACTCATTGTTTCTAACGTAAAATTCTACGAAAATAACGATGTGCATATTAAAAACTTTCTAAATCCACTCATTAGCTCAGAAAATACCTTCCATTTCAAACAACCCGCGCTACACTAGACACTATATCACCGACTTATAACTACATAGATGGAACCATCTCGTTTATGTAAACATGAACAGAACTTACAAACATTGCAATGTTTCGTTTAGATGCGCACATTTCTTATATTATTTTGTAATCTTCAAGAAACCGAAAAGACCAGACAGCAAATGCAGCTTATATTTCACGTATTAAAAAAAAATTCATCATTTTGTAGTTACGATGTTGTTTATTTATGCACGGTGGTTCCGCCTATGTAGTAGTATACCGGTGCAAATAGTGGCTAGTGTATAGCGCGGGCTGTTTGAAATTGAAGTGATTTCCTGAGTAATGAGTGGATTGTGAACGTTTTTGATACGTGCATCGTTACTTTCGCCGATTTTTACATAGGAATCAAGGCTCTACATATTGTTGTAGCAAAAGTATGCAACAGCATTGGGACGAGAGTTTTTTTTTGGTATGCAATATTGATAGTTCCACGGTAACAGGACTTTTCGCTATTGCCGATAATTTTCATAGAAGTTGTATCATTGATTCTTTTTCAGCTCCAAATGATTGAATATTTCTGTTAGAAATATTTAATTCAGTTAGTTTGAAAAAAAAAAAAAAAAAATCTTGTTTCTTTTCCGTTTTAGTTTCTTTATCGAGTGAGTCCATCCAAAATAAATTGTTTTATCAATTCTTATATGTCCAAAGAGCCATAATAGCCAATGGGGCTCTTGCAAGGTTTTGAAACAGGAGATTGAAGAGTTGATTCTTGCATAAATGACCAGTAAAAATGACGATGAGTACGCACTAAAAAATCACTAAATTCACTCTCAGAATCGGGCTTAATGGTGGAGAGACGCAGGTACCAGTGGCGCACCGAAGGGGGTGGTTTTAGGGTCAAAACCCCCCCTAAGCATCAAGATTCTGTCTAAAAAAAGGGCATCTTCGGCAAAATTGCTTTCAAACCCCCCTAAGGCCTCAAAAGATGGAAAATTTGCGGTGAAACCCCCACCAAACTAAAGTTCTCGGTGCGCCGCTGGCAGGTACCATGCGAGATTCCTATCTAATTTGAGACGTATCTCTGTGTTTCAGTAGAGAAAGTGACAAATTAGACAGGAATCTCCCGCACCGCCATATATTACAATCTTTCCGTTATAGCAGTTATGTGAGTTTATTCCTAAACTTTAGACTTTTTTGTGTGATTTTCGTGATTTTCGCTGGTTTTTACATCAGATTGGACTCTTTTCATTTTCTCACAGCAAAAGTTTGCAAGAGAGAGTTTGCATTCGTCCATAAGATATCTCCACCGTGGCTGCCTCAGCGGTGTCCTCGGGATTACGTTCCGAAAAACCCTTCTAATGTTAAAGCTCGTTGAACAAAACATATATACATTCCTTTTTTTATTAGACTTGGCAACCACGAAACTCTTCTCCACCAAACACCATTTTCCATTCACATCCAGTCTGGTGCAAAGTCGGGAATTCCAAGGATCGGCCTCCGGGATGATCTTGGTCTCCACACCCTTTCGCACCGAAGTTCGTTCACGACTTTCCTTATGTGGTGGGGGGGGAGGGGACAAAAAAAGAAAGGAAAAATACAAATTGTGTGGTTAAGTCTCCCAGATCGTCACTTGTGACGACTTTCGAGTCAAGTTGAACCAGGAGCGGAGCAATAGGGCGAAACAATTACACGAGCGGATTCTGAGATGCGGGGTCGGGGGGGTGCAGGCGGGACTGCCTAGGGGTTCAAGCACTTCAGCACAATGTCAAGACTTTGAGTACGGCGTGCAGTGGCACGGTGAGCCAACCAGAACCCCCCCCCCCCTTGAAAAAAGCTTCAGAAACGGGGACGAAGGGAAAAAAAAATCAAAAGGCAAAAATAAGGTGGCGTGTAAGGAGAGCTAGGAGAGGTGATAGAGACTCGGAGTCGCACCAAGACATATTCGTTTCTCTCTCTCTCTCTCTCTCTCTCTCTCTCTCTCTCTCTCTCTCTCTCTCTCTCTCTCTCTCTCTCCATTTTCCCATTTGAATGCATGCTCCGTTGGAGAAGGATGGCGATAGATGCTATCACGTGACTTACTTCAGCATCCTATTTCTATCTGTTTCTAACACGTACATCCTGAAAGCGGGCAGAGAGAGAGAGAGAGAGAGAGAGAGAGAGAGAGAGAAGGGAGATTCTGGAGAGGTCTGAGGGGAGAGATTAGAGAGCTAAGAGCTGAGGGAGATAAAGTTATCCTTACCACCCAGTCGAGACGGGAGTTACTGAATATTTATTCTAGAATCTACGTTAAGTTAAGCGAAACTATCCCCTAAACCACTAACATGCCCGGCCTACGGTACCTCTCCGAGCTTTATATTTAACGAGCGGGCAAGATAAAGTTACGTTTCCCCTTTTTTAGTCGATGACCGGAGTCACCCCTAATCATTTCTTTTCTCTCACCTACTTAACCACCCTAACACCCCCCCCCCCAACCCACTTAAAACCAATCCCGGGGCGCCTTTTCGTTACCCTCTCCGAAACTTCATTTTATTAAAGAGAGGTGCTTCAAAATCCAACCATTGCGTTTCGGTTTTTCGTTAACAATCTCACCCCCATCATTCCTCTACCTCCTTCCCCCTTATTCCGGACCCCCCCCCCACACTTTAAAATTTAAGTAGCGGGCGTTTTTTAACCCCCAGTAAGACTAGAACTCTTTAATCCGCATCTGACCCATCTTCAGGGGTGCACTTGAGTGTGCCTTATTGTCGCGTTTGCTCTCACACCTTTGGCCGCTGAGTGCTATACCTTGGCGCTTGTGCGGGACTGGCGAATCTACAGAATCGTTCATTTTCCGATTCCATGAACGACTATTGTTTTTTTAGTGGTACGGTCGTAAGCCGCAATTTATACATACGTCATGTCACATCTCATAGCCTAAGTAATCTCGGGTCAAGACAGTCTATGAGAATTACTTGAACTCGAACTTGAAAAGTCCACCGGAATCAATTTTCAATTCAGAAAACACCTTGAACCAAAACCGAAAACGCCTTGGGATTTCCCGCGGAAGTTCCTCAGGATTTTTAAGTGAGAATGGGCACGAATAGCAGTTCAGAGACCTGTACCTAAACCTGTTCTGGAGTATTTTGTTAACCCTTAGCTGCGGGATTTTTTTTTTCTCAAGCAAATGTGGATTTTTCAATTTACTGGGTGGTCAAATATATGGGAAAAATAGTGAAAAAAAAATAATTTGACAGTTTTTCGGTCAAAATTCTCTTTTTTCTATTTTTTACTCGTTTTTTACAAGTGATATAACACCATAAGAAAAGGCGGGATTTTTTTTTTTTTTTTTAAATTAAAAAAAAAAAAAAAAAAAAAAAAAAATACTTTAATTGGATTTTTCAAAAAGCCAATGCCGGAAACTGTATAAAAATAATAAAAATGTGGTCAATTTGGATACGGGGGCAAATTTCCCCCCTGACACGAGGGGGGCCTATCCTGAGTAAACTCGTTTTTCTCCTGTAGTTAATTTCGCAGTCTCCAGTCCGAATAAACGCGAATATCAATGAAAACACTCACAAGATAAAGGTTTAGTCGAGTGCCTTCAACTAGTCGTATAGGCAACTCCAACTCCTCCGAGCACGAATAATTAACTACCTTCCCTATATAAGCGGAAAAGTGGCGTTCTTTTGAATTAACCTGGTCCTTAGGGGGTTGAAGATGTGTGAGTAGAGATCTAAAGCTCAAAATATGTGTCTCAGCCAATTTGACTTCTGAAAAACATTTTTTTTTTTTTTTTTTTTTTTTTTTTTTACGTTTTATCTGAGCGTTCGGTAGAACGTACACGGCAAGTCAGACAACAGACCACAGAAAACTACCGAACGTATATTCATAGGAATCATCGACTCCGACCACTTTTTCGGCTGATATCCTAAGCTACAGCAAAAACCAGGGTTTTATTAGGGTTGTATGTTACACGGATCGATTCAGTCTGTTTCCGTGTTTGAACTTTTGCAAAATTCACGAAGTAAAACTCGCTTGTAACAGAGAAATCTTTAAAAACATTATCTCATTTTAAGTATGGTTCCCGCCTTTCAAATATTTGAATATCTACGAGCTCGAATCTCATTGGTTGTTAATCATTCGCCGAGCGGACCCGAGCGGACCCGAGCGGACCCGACACCCAGAGTACAGATCATCGTTAATTCGTTTCCATCATTCCATCTGATCTGATTGTTTCTAAATGCAGACTAAATGCAAATGAAGTGAAACTGCCTCAAATTCTTCTGTTTGATTTATTCATTTTATTATTTATTCCCTACATCGATAGCAATTTTCAGAGCTGCTGTTCAGTTGTTTACTTAGTGAGTTTTATCCGTGAGTTTTCTTGAGTTTTGTCAGTTCTCTCATCTCTGAGGGCATTCATAACATAACCTACAACGACCGGAGGATGTGATTTAAGTGATTACCAATTAGCTTCTTTCTACTTTTTCTCTTACTGTGTATAACCAAAAGTTATCTTGAGTTTCAAAAGTTCTTCATTCTTCCTAATTTGTCTCACATTCTGTAATCTATTTCTGCCATTATGCACCGTAGAATGAAATCATTTTAAGTGACTCTGGACAGGTGAAGCTGGCCTCGGAGGAAATGATTCTTCATTACCGTGTTGATACTTGACAAAAACAAATCTTAGGTTCACAGGCAAATAGAAAGTTGTGTAATGAGAGCAGGTTTGTAATAATCTTTTCTCTCTATTCACCATGTCTCTCTTCTCTGGTAGGTAGGTACATAATTGAAGATCAGCATGGAAATAAGATTGAGGCTCAGTTACATGCAGTCTTATGCTTAGAAGGAACTACCAAACGCAAAAGTTTTGGCAGTCAATAATTCAGTATAGGTGACAAATCTGTGTGTAATCCAAGCAACCTTCTGTGATCCGTGTGCATTGTTTGACTGTCAATACTTTTGCGTTTGCTAGAACATACATTTTCACCAGATAGAAGTTCCACTCCTCATGCTTTCCTCCCATAATGAAGCTAGAAGCTTCGTTAATTATATCGGATAGCTTTGATCTCGATATATTGTTTAATACTTACGTAATATTGACAAATAATTGACATCAAAACTAACGTAATCTTCAGGTATTCTCCAACATTCTTCTTTAAGGTAAGCTAAAAATGTTTTACTACTGGAAACCTGGATTGTTTGGGGCTCAGTTTTCTGTTGCAATGAAGTATGTGTCTCTGATTAAATAATATAGTACACTTCTGGCGTTTGAATACTTGCGAGAAGAAATTGAGATGTATTTTAGGCGCACTAATTTTAATCAAATCAACCAACTTCTTATGAGACTAGAGATATTTCGTTGATCTAATAATTACACTAGTCTTAGAAACCAGCATGCCTAATGATCACCAAAGAGCAGCTTGATTACTCTTGAAAAGTAATCGAACAAGCAATGGAATTGCATGTTATTAGGGCACTCAACATTTTGTCCATTCAAACCAATGCAATATATCTACACATTTGAGGGAGTGCACTGCGCACCTCTAAAAGTTCAACCTTTTGCATGCGTTTAAATGGACAAAATTCAGTGTTGCCAGACTACCGTCATCATCAGCGCCACTGCGAACAATACTATATGTCCAACTCTCGGTTTAATGTATACGGCTCCAGTGGCTTTCTTAAGCAATTCATGGGGCCTGATAGAGGTGAGTCTACGTGTCTGGTCTCCATCAAACGCAATGGGCTGATGTTTTAATCGGGTATGAGATGGTATGCATTACTTCCAAAATGTCAAAAGTAACTGCATCAATGGACCAACACTATTCAGAATAGTTGGCTTTTTTTTCTGTTCAGGTGGAATGCTGGAACGATGCTGATTTTCAGCAAAAGTTATGATTCTTCATCGCTGTGTTGCCTTAAGCCAATGTTAGTTTTACTGACTAAAGGTTCATGCAGAAGGTCAGTCCAATAGTGACATAATCTTTTTCTCCATTCAGTGTATGCCGTTAGTGGGACCTGACCAAATAGAGAAATCGACGCCCATTAAAATAATATGATGGTTTCCCTTGTTAGTCTCAAAGACCACTCGTACACTTACAGTGCTGTCAGACTGACCTATTTAAATGGACTTTGGGTTGTCAGAAAAACCAAGATTTATTTATGTCAACACAATGATGAAGAATCGCATCACTTTTTCTGAGCCAGCTTCACCTGCCCACGGAAGTTGCTTGAAATAATTTCATTCTACAGCACATCTAGATGATTGTGGAAATAAGGTTGTGTTCAGTTACATGTAACATGAATTGTGTTTATGTCAACACAGCAATGGGGAATCAATTCCTTCAAGCCAGTTTCGCTTGCCCAGAGTCGCTTGAGATAATTTCATTCTACGGTGCATTGAGGCATAAATAGACAGGGTGTAAGAAAGGTCCCCCCCCCATCGAAACTTTTGAACGGCTAAACATTGATGGACGAACCTCGGGGAACGTTTCTAACTGAAAGGAAACTAACTTTTCGCGTATTTAAAATTTCGGGGGGGAGAGGGAATTCGGGTTCGGCACTAACTCAAAATTTTCAAGAAGCAACTCCTATCTTGTGATACATCTTTAGAAAGGGCACACAATTCTAAGAATTTTGGCGGAAAGGGAAGGTCATTGTCGTTTTTTATTTTCGATACATCGAAGGTCAAAGTTCGATTAGGACCCATTTTCAAAAAAACATTTCTTCCATTTGTAAAGTCAGAATTTAAAAAAAAACTAGGAATCTAGAATATTCTAAAAAAACAAGTACGTTTCAGATAAATGCTGCGAGCGCAAAAATTCAGCCCTCATTTGGTTATATAGCTCACCTACAGTTTTCAAAAAAATTACGCCTCATCAGGTGGACTGCCTCGAAAATTCCGAGGCAGCGGAGGCACGACCTATCGAGTGATACATGTCTCGAAAAGGCACACAAAACTAAACATTTTGGTGCTAACTACTGGTTGATGTGTTTAGATTTCGACATAAGACAAAATTGGATTTCAACGGTTCTCAAATTTCGATGTATCGAAAACCAACAACCATATCGACCTCCGGTTTTCGCCAAAATTCTTAGAATTTTATGATCTTTTTCACGATGTAATCACATAATAGGGGTTGCTGTTTAAAAATGTTGGGTTTGTAGGCAAACCCCCCCCCCCCCCAGGGACGCCCCCGGATATTTTGGATACGCTAATAGATACTTCCCATTTAGTCGTTCAAAAGTTAAGATAGGGAGGGGGGACAGACTTTTCTTTTTTGGGTTAGCAAAATATGGAACAATTCAAGAAGAATTAAGAAACGTCGAAATTCAACAAATTATAGGTAAATACTAAAATCATATCCCAGTCGTTGCAGGTTAAGTTATTTCTTACTTTATGGCTCGGTCGCCTCTGGTCCGCCATACGATTCATACGAAGCTCTAAACATATGCGCAGTAGACTAGTGCGCACGGGGGCACTCTGGTGATGTATGAGACCAGTGTTGCCAAACATGGACAGAAACGACCAAGTTTGGACAAAAACTGTCCCCGCTCCCCTCATGCTGGCAATGGCGTGGACAGTTTTCGGTGGCTCGGACCTGACAACTCTGTATCATACCCCGGAAACGTGAAAACTTGAATGTAGCAAAAAAAAAAAAAAAAATGAAAATAAAAAAAATAAAAAAAAAAAAAAATTAAATAAAAAATCCAACCCTTTTGAGAGATTTATAAAATACTAGATCTATCCAATCAAAAAATGGCTGATATCCGACCAAAAACCCTCTCGGGTGCAAAAAAGACGGCAAGTCAAAAACTCTGTTCCATGCAAAAAATTGTTCCAATGCATCATCTCAAAGGTGTGATATCATCGGAACGTCAACTCAAAAAGCTCTTCACTTTTTCACCAATTATTTTAGACGAATCTTTGCAGAAACAAAATTTGGGGCCGTGAGCGCGAGGGAGACTCTTCTTCCAAAACCTCGAGAGAAAACACCACACGGAAAAAAGGGAAGACGGTGTGGTCAGTTTCAAGATAGGTACTCCAGCTAAGCTTTACCAAAAACACCCCTTTCCAATTCATCCTCTAAAAGAGATGATATCATTGAACGACAAGGCAACCTCGTAAATGGGAGGAGATTTCAATGAAGGAGTTAGAAATGGTAATTATTATAGACAATCCAAATGCAACCTTTAACATGACTTCTTTGGAGTGAAGCAAAATGGCAAGATAAGCGAAAATTTCAATTTTAAAAACGGAAAAAACTTGCCGTGCTTGGCCGCTCCTAGCTCTCTTTCGCACTCCAACACAAAGGAGAGAACAGAAACGAATACCGGATTAAGAGACAAAGTCGGTCCCTACAGTTTTGAAGACTTGCTAATATTTAATGGATATGGAAAGTATCACTGAAAATTAGTTTCGTTAAACGACCGAAAGCTCCAATTTGCTTTGAGACTTCAAAAGTTCATTGAATTTAAACTAATTTTGATACTCTAATAAAAATGCAAATGCCGATCATGAGATCCGAACACTCAGTTTGTGAAAACAGTGAGACCACATTACGCGTGAGTGAACTCTGATTGCCCACCAAATGCTAAATTGATCACTACAGTGCATTGTCTCTTGAGCGGCCAAGCACGGCAAGTTTTTTCCGTTTTTTAAATTGAAATTTTCGCTTATCTTGTCATTTTGCTTCACTCCAAAGAAGTCATGTTAAAGGTTGCATTTGGATTCGTCTATAATAATTACCATTTCTAACTCCTTCATTGAAATCTCCTCCCATTTACGAGGTTGCCTTGTCGTTCAATGATATCATCTCTTTTAGAGGATGAATTGGAAAGGGGTGTTTTTGGTAAAGCTTAGCTGGAGTACCTATCTTGAAACTGACCACACCGTCTTCCCTTTTTTCCGTGTGGTGTTTTCTCTCGAGGTTTTGGAAGAAGAGTCTCCCTCGCGCTCACGGCCCCAAATTTTGTTTCTGCAAAGATTCGTCTAAAATAATTGGTGAAAAAGTGAAGAGCTTTTTGAGTTGACGTTCCGATGATATCACACCTTTGAGATGATGCATTGGAACAATTTTTTGCATGGAACAGAGTTTTTGACTTGCCGTCTTTTTTGCACCCGAGAGGGTTTTTGGTCGGATTGAGTACAAGGCAACAACAAAAATGTATTACTCCTAATACTTATATCCAGTTATGAATACATTAGGTTTGGTAAAATTTTACAATGTATAACGGGTAGACTCTGCAGTATAAATTCTTAGCAACAGGAATAATATTTACAAGGGACCTGTAAATATTCTGAGCATTATTATGGAGATTATTATACAATTATATACATTACATTTTCAATTGAAATGTCTTTTAGCGTTTTATTACCCTCTAATGACCCCCGTAATAGACTCTAGTTACGAAACCTGTCTAAAACATTGAATAGCTAACTTTTAATGAGAGTTTACATGAATAAGTGACACTATAGGTACAATGTGCATACTGCATACCTCGATGGGAACCATCGTGACTTAAAAATAGACTCCTAGCTATCTCTGGGGCCTGGATGAATGTCGGTGGAAATTGAAGCAAGGTATATTTTTGTCGGTTATGAGTACTCATTTTATGAAACAGTATAGAGTACGTCTAAAATAAAAATGAACAGATAAAAAGTCGATCTTATACTGACGCCGTAACCGTGTATGGGGTTTCGGGTTCCAACGATGCTTTTTTTTTTTTTAAAGCTATATTTGCAAATGATGGCGGATTAAAAAAAAGCTCCCTGTTAAACAAACCAATGGCATTTCATGTGATAACACCCAAGTGGTGGGAACCTTTTTGAAAGTGCACACAGAGACGGACCGATGGATATGTGCCACTCTCTCTCCTCTTTGCCCATTCGAACAAATGTGTTGGAAAAGGGTAGCAGAAAGGGCGAAAGCAGCGTGACTGCTCCTAATCTGTCCTTTTCTGACACATTTGTTCAAATGGGCAATGAGAGAGAAGGGAAAATTTGTGGATCCACCAATGAGTGCACACAGGATATATTTTTATGGTCGCCGCAGCTTTTAATGAATTTATGGGACACCTCGCACCTCTGGTCTCTTAGTAGAAGCATTTCCGCGATCCGGGGAAAACATTAGTACACCATACGGTGAGTGGCTTTTTACTTTTTCAAAATATTCTATATCTATTTTTCCACCTTGCCCTACCCATTCCATGCTATTCGTTTGTTGCTCTTCATCAGGACCCGGACGGAGGAAATCCTTGGCGAATGACGGAAGTTAATTGAACGTGGATGGGTGCGGAAATAAATGTTCCAGGATTCGTTTGAACCAAATGTGTAATGAAAATGCAATCTTTATTACTTTTGCCCCTTTAAAGTATTTCGAGCACCACTCGAAGTACTGTCGAGTCGGCGAGGATTTGATATTCCTGCTTATCATTTTCACACAAAACCCGCACGGTCTCAGGCGCCTGGCTTTCCCAATCTCAAGGTTTATTCAGTCCATTTTCTGACGGAAAAATGAATTTTTGTTTGTTCTCTTTTTTAGTATCAGGTTTAATGTCACGCTATGGACTCAAAGTGTTTTCCCCCTCTCCTTTCGCAATACATTTACTGCACGGTATGCACTTAACCTTTTCGGCCACTTCATTTGTTTATTGTGCATTTTACAGGGTGTGTCAGAAACATATGTCGTCCTTGTAACCGCGTATTCTAGAGGTCAAAATAAGACTTTTATAAACATGTGTCCGAAAATGTCCCCTTTTGAGCTACAGCCCCTCAAAGTTTTAAAAAATGTATAGTTTTTTGGAATAGCTACCACCTATATGAAAGAAATGTCATGACAATTGGGGTTTGGGGGAATTGTACGTCTACAGTCCATTGATGACCTCGAGAAATTTAGAAATTGGGTCTGACTTTACTTTTCAGGCAATCGTGTACCTTCAATGGCTCAAATTTTATGTTATGGACTAGAAATTTGAAAAAAAAAAAAAATATATATATTGAAATCAGATGGGAAAAACTATTAGAAAGAATTTTAGTCCACCTTGTTTATTTCGATACGACTCGTTTTAGGAGAGAAAATCGCTCCACAAGGTGGAAAATTTAGCGCTTTTACCATGAAGAGCGGCAGTAAGTATGCAACCCGCAACTCCAATCTTATTACTTCGGGCCGCCCGCTAGAGTGAAAGCGCTGACTTTTCCACCTATTGGAGTGATTTTCTCCGTTTCTCGCTTAAAACGCGACGTATCGAAAAGAATAAAGAGGACCAAAATTCTTTCTAATATTTATTTTAGAAATTGTTTTTCAAATTTCTAGTCCGTAACATAAAAGTTGTGCCGTAGAAGGTACAAGATAGCCTGAAAGTAGAGTCAGACCCAATTTTTTAATTTCTCGAGGTCATTCATGGACTCCAACATGGACGTACAATTACCCCCAAAACACCAATTTTCATTACATTACGTTCATGTAGGTGGTAGCTATTCCAAAAATATCAAAATTTTTATTTAAAACATTGAGGGGGCTGTAGCTCAAAAGGGGGGCCCTTTCGGGCACATGTGAAAGTCTTATTTTGACCTCTAGAATTCGTGGTTACAAAGGCGACATAACTTTCTGATACACCCTGTATATTTGCATTAATGGGAATCATGCATCATGCTTTAAAATCGGAAACATCTTTATCTTGTGGTAGACGTGGGTCCAGCGATTTTTTTTGCAATTTCAACACAGGTGTGAGAAACGGACAAATATAACTTAGGGGTGAAAAAAAAAAAACAACAAAATACAATAAAATGGTATACATGAAAAATGAAAAATGTCAAAGAATTGAAATAGATCGGCTGAAAGCGATTCGGGGCATTTCAATCTCGCCATTGCCCATCAGTATTACACGTTGCCTGTATGAGAAAAATACGAAAATAGCTATCGTTTGTTTGAAAAACAGAAAAAGATTGGGACCAAAGGTCAATGAGGTGAAAAAAGTTCTCTCGAGAGAATATAAGGGAGTGTCAAAGAAAGAGAGAAGTGAGAAAAAAAGGAAAAAAAAAGTTAAGATACTAAAGATATTATACATTCTTTATGTAGTGGAAAAAAGTTCCACTTTATACAAGATATTTTCTTCAACTGAGCTTTTTAGATTACTTTCGTGAAAGTTTACTCTCTCAAAAGAAATTTGGGAGAACGCACATGCACGTAGAGAGGCAGAGAGCCGCCACACAGGGATCTGCTAGTGAGGCCTCATGGCGGCGGCAGGGATGGGGAGGTATGCGGAGGGGCAATATTGAAAAGTTAAATTTGACCTATCGGTTGCACGAAAACGTAGAGGGGGAACCCCTCCCCCCCGGTTCGACCAAAAAAAAAAAAAAAAGCTAAGTCCACTTTGTTGAATGTTTGAGCTTCGGCGTGAATACAAGAGACGTGGGCCACGGCAGTGAAGTCAGAGAGCCTCGAAGGAAATTTTCTCCGAATGGTCTCCGCGAGAGTTTCTTTGTGTGAGTTTTTTCCTTTTTTCCTTTCCGTGTGCTGAAACACTTTTACCTTATTCTATTCCTCTTGCTCAACAGTCACCGCACACGGCCCGTATTGATCTTTGTTTTGCTTCATTTTTCTGTTTATGTGCTCTTTCTACTTATCCTTCCACTATCCGTTCACCTCCCATGTCTATTGTATCCTTGTTCCTGTGTCTCGAGGTTGTATTATTTTTTGCTCATTTCTCCTTTTTCTTCTTATTCTTATTATCCTTCTTCTTCTTCTTCTTCTTCTTCTTCTTATTATCCTTCTTCTTCTTCTTCTTCCTTCTCCTCCTATCCTGAAAGTCACAGAGCCCTTTTCTGACATAATCCTTTCTTGCGCGGTTTTCCTTTCAGCCGGTCCCTCCGCTTCTTTCCTCTTCCCGTTCGATCCCTTTCATCTGGCGTTTTTCATTTCGCAATAAGATGGTGGAAAAGGATAAGGATGTTAATCTATGAGATTATTCTTTTCATAATATACTGATTTTGAGAGCCAAGGAGAGAGCACGGTATTGCCAAATTACACACCACCTCTCTTCCCAGTAAAAAGTTGAGAGCACTGAAAAAGAAAGGTAGAAAGATCATCAAGTGCACTAGCGGATTATTGTCCTTCCCTCTCTTCTCCCATTAGAATGCATGTGTTAGCAAAGGATAGAAGAGGGGGCGACAATCACGTGACTGCCCCTTATCTGTCCTTTTCTAACATACGCGTTCTAATGGGAGAGGAGCGAGAGTAGGATATATTCCTGGATCCGCCATTTATCAAGTGCAGGGCTGAATGCGGGGGGGGGGGGGGGGGCTACTCCAGGGTTGAATAAGTGAGGGTAATCAAGCAAGGAAAAAAATGTCATTTCGAATTTTTTTCTAGTAGAGCGGCAAAAGTGTATTACCTTGTCTCCCCCTCTCTCACTCTATTAAGTTCAAATGGAGAGAGAGAAAGATAATTCCCCGTACCCGCCAATGCTTAGGAGTCGTGAAAGTCATTTAAAAACTATATTATGAACCCATTTCTACAATTTTAGGACCAAAAACAGGTCTCATCGATGAATCTTTTCTCTACACTGATAGATTCTAATCAACAGTGCTTATTCGTTTTTTTTTTTTTTAAGGGAACCATGGGGCACCTGCGCAAGCTAACTACGCGATAATGGATTACCTGCATGAGGAAATGAGAAAATGTGCCGGAGGAAGGGGGGGGGGGGTTGAGCAGGGAGTACTTTCGCGGGTTTGCATGCGCGCGCGTGTGAGTTTTCAAGACCGAGCACATCACAATTACTCAACCTCATACCATTGGCGGATGCAGGACTTTGTCCTTCTCTCTCTTCTCCCATTTGAACGCGCGTGTTAGAGCAGGATGAAAGAGGGGGCCATCACGTGACTGTAGCCCCTATCTCCGTCCTTTTCTAACGCACGTGTTCAAATGAGAGGAGAAAGGGAAAGACAAGTTACTGTGTCTATCCGTGTATGAACCATATACGTGGGGCGTGGGCAGCGAATAAAAATACGCTCAAGTCACGAAATGCATCTTTTTCACCCCGTCTACCGTGAACGCTTTCTTTCAAAAAAGAAAAAGCGGGAGGGAGATAGCGGAGAGAGAGAGAGAGAGAGAGAGAGAGAGAGTAGAGAGAGAGAGAGGGGGGGTGGAGAGAGGAGAGGGAAGGGAGAGAGAGAGAGAAAATTTCCCATATCGTGATGGTGAAACTAGAGCGTTATACATCTTATTTTTAAAACATGAGACGCTAATGGCTGTTCTCCAGGTGGAATTAATCATATTTTGAGTGAATAAAATTTGTAGAAATATCCATAAAGTGCATGAAACTAAGCACATTACGGAGTTAAATAAACATTTATATTCCGCGGACGGGTTATTCAAATCTCATTAAACATAGCGTCTGGCGTGGGGCGGGCGGCGTAAATGTACGATGCACTGAGAACACACCTCTGAATAAAACGGAGGTAAATTGAGAGTCTATATTTCCTGATTTGTTCTCTCTCTAATTAAAAAGGAGGCCTCGAAGGAAAATTATCGATTACTTATTGTCATGTAAGTATCGCGCGGGTATATTTACTGTCCTCAGGTACATACTGCATTCATTGTAAATGTGATGTTGCCAGTTGCATGATCTCTTGATTATCAAACTATTGTTGTATGTACGAGAAATATGCAAGTGAAACTCTGTGATAAAATAATGAGAGCATATAAGCAGATCGTAAAAAGCGCTTATATGACTACGAGTAATTGAGAAAAAAAAATTCTTAAGTCTGCTGGCGAAATGACCGATTTATATCGATTGGATGACGCAATCTTGGTTTATCTAGTGGTGGCTCATGGAATATTAGGCAACAATGTAAGACCTCTATTTGATTCTATGTAAATGTAAGAAGACAATCGATTCAATAACGAAGCAGCGTTTCACCAACAATCGATTGTTTCACACGAATTTAACCAGAGGAACATTGTTCAACATTGCTGCCAAATTTCCCCAGCTTCCACCGCAAGCTTCCTTTAAGCAGTATAGCATTACATGTCATCTGTCCTGGAGTAGGTACGTGTACCTTTCTCGATTTTGAGAGAACAAGAGAAAAGGAAAGAGTGAGTTGTTTTCTCTTGTAATGCGGGTTGCGTCCAATCGTCAAAGCAATCCGCACTACACGAAGAAAAAACAAACAGGGGATCTCCAATACAATTTATGTATTGGTAAAGCGTGCCATGATATGGTTGTAATTTTGTTCATTACAATTTATTTGCTATTTAGTGTTTGAGGGCATGCGTTGTGGCACCCACGCAAAACAGAAAAGGTTGATCCAACTCCCATCAGGAATGGGCTATCCTCAAAAAAATCTCATAAATTCAGGGTCGATACTCGATAGAACTCTTTGAGAAAGCTACGTTTTAACACGCTTTGTTCTTTAATTTTGGTCCATTGTAGATGGAGGGAGGGAAGCCTAAAGTCAAAACCTTTAAAGCCCCATAACTTCCGCCCAAATCAATATTTTGACTGTTTCTATGCGCCGCGAATAGTTTCTCTTTACAAGAGTTTTCAATTAATGTGTATAAAAGTCCATCGATTTTTTCGAGGGGGGCATCTTTCGAAGGGGTAACCTTGAAGGGGGGTGGACTCCCAGGGGGAAGTACCACCCCTAAATCCAATACTATAACTACAAATGAGGATCCCCAATTTTAATCAGATGATTGGAAAGATAATAAAATTCCAAGACTTTTGACGCAAACCGGAAGTCGATATATTTTTTCGATAAATCGAAGTTCAAAGTTTGACGCAGACCCACTTTTAAAAATTTTAAACTCCCCATTTAACGATCCAAATTTAAAAACTTTGTCTCTAAGATGCTTTAAAAAGCAAACACCTTTCGGAAAAAATATGTCATCTCCAAAAAGTTCACTTGAAAGGGTTCTTTTGAGCCTCTAATTTTTTTTTTTTTTTAATTTCAACATTTTCAGAGGTTGAAAGAAACGAAACGACTTTAAAATTCAGAAAAATCCAAAGCACGCGGGTTCCATTAATTTCAAAGAAAACCATTTTCGGGCCCCCACGGGAAGGGGGGCTGGGGGACAAAACTCTTTATAATCGAAAAATTCCTCTCGCCCCCGCCTTCGGGGCGCGTGAGAATCGGTGGCCAGGGAAAACGGTTAATGAAATCCATAGTTAAGCGTTTTCTGTTCGAAGTCGTTACTTTTTTGCAGCCGCTGAAAATTTTGGCATTTTAAAAAAATAGGGGCTTAAAAGCGACCTTCAAGTAAAGTTTTTGGAGGAGACATCTTTTTTTCTGAAAATTGCTTCCTCTTTATTTTAGTCCCAACGTTGTTTATAGGATCATTCAATGGGGAGTTACGAATTTTTGAAAATAGGTCCATATCAAACTTTGACCTTCGATTGATCGAAAACGCAAAAGGTTATCGACTATTGGTTTTAGTCGAAAAGTCTTAGAATTGTATCCTCCTTCCAATCATCTTAAAAAAATGAGGGTCCTCATTTGAAGTATTAAATTCAGGGGGGTACCTCCCCTGGGAGGTGCCCCCCGCTAAAGGAATCACTGATAATTCGGAGGTATATCGGATCCTACGGTACAATATTAAGTCAATCAGCAGGGTACTTTGGTGAAGGGAGGGGATGGTCAAGAAGCAGGTAATGAGTATGAGTGAAATTAATTCATTCTAATTTGTTCGGAAATTCGTTTGATATTTCGTTAGAACTAATTCAGCGGGATGTAATTCGTTCGCATTTGGAACGAGTGAATTGAATCCACTCGGCCACAGCTCGGTTCGTTGCGTTGGGAGCAGAGCAGAATAAGATAGTGCAGTCATGTATTGTGGGAAGAAGGAAGGATAGCTTATTGATTCCGTTCAGTTCCAAATGAGCGAACAGCACAAAGCGACGAAACGTTCGATTCACGGGAGCCGCAGCCGCGTCCGAATCCTTTGTGTCTGTATACCTGCTCTTGGAACAGTTGAGTGAGTCAAAATACGCGTTCAATAACTCGTTCATTTAATTCGTTCAGGGCCCCTGATCGAAGGTTCAGCTCCTCGCCGCTGAGAGATGTAACGGGGTTGGGGGGAGATATTCACGAGATTCGGAAAAGAATCGGCCGGTTGTAAATGTGTCAAAACCTGTTTGACATGGGTCAATTACCTATGTGTGTGTGTGTGTATAAACTCAGTATATTTTCTGCGTGCATCGAAGACAACTGAAGTCAACAGAGTCCGAGAACTTGACTTGTTGTAAGATGGGGCCCCGTTTTTGTGCAAAATAAAATCAACGAAGGCATCAAATGACTCCAAATGAAAAATTTAAACGTGTCTGAGTGTTTGATTGTACGTATTAAAAAATTTCTCGAAAATACACAATATAACCCGATCATGTAAGTTTTGATTCACATCCTGAAAACGAAATCTCCAAAACACACACGGCCACCAGAGGGCACCTCTTCCACTGTATTATATTATTCATTGTATACAGCAAAACGAGAGTAAGAAGCTTGCCATACACTTCGTATGGCACGCTTAAAAACCGCAATTTTTTTACATAATATTTTACAATCAGAATGAAAACTCTCATGTATTAAGAGCCAATGAAACTATTTGTTCGGTCTCTTTTGTACGTACATGTCTATTCGAAGTGGTGAAAATCTCTGTCTCTGTCTTTTTCGCTCTGATTGATTTGCATGGGGATTGTTCGGATCTTTCCAATTTGGCGGATGGGGAAAAAGGGGATAAACTGAGTCAAAATGAGCAAAAGTTTTTATTCTAATTGTAGTATTCTGTTCTATTTTCTTTATTTTATTTTGTTTCCCCAAAAACGGTAAGACTGCAGGTAATGCGGGTTGCGTCGAATCGTCAACGCCGAACTGATGCAACTTGTTTTACAAACAATTACATGAAACCGCAATACGTTTCCAAAAAAGCTTGTGCCCTGCAAGGCATTTGTCATGACAGGAAGGTAAGAAAGTGGGGGGGGGGAGGGTCGGGGGAACGGTTGACGAAAACGCGGGACTCGAAGACAAATACATCTGACCGGTGGAAACATATTTCCCACCAAAACATCCGCACCGCAAGACATTAAATACGGACGGTTTTTCTTGGGGAGAGGGGGAACTTGCTGCCACGAACGGAAAACGAAACTTTTCGAAAAGAAACGCGGGCTCGAGCCCGAGAATCATTTGTTGAACGCGCCCCCCCACTTCCTCCCTCACCCCTCCCCTCACCCATCGCTCCCTCCCCCCCCCCCCCCTCCACTCGCTTCCTTCATCCCGCCTTCTTCGCCCTGTTGCCTGCGGAAAAGAAATTACCCGGGTAATTTTCTCCAAGAAAAATAGCTAGGATCGCAGCTTATTTGACGGAGAATTCGCTCTCGTAACAAAAGTTTACTGACTTGATTTTTCCTCCCACATTTCCCCTTTCCTCTAAATTCTATTTTCTCTCTCTCTCTCTCTCTCCTTCCTTCTTTTTTTCTTTTTCTTTTTTCTTTTTTCATCAGCGTCATCGATTAAACTAATAGTTTGGGTATTTGTGTCTTGTTCTTTCATTTAATTAACTGTATTTCTCCTTTTTTTTCTCTCTCTCTCTCTTTCTCCTTCTTTTCGAGACTCACGAACTCACGGGGGAAAGTGAGACAGAGATATCGAAAAGAAAAGGAGAGAGAAAGAGAGTGGGAGAGAAGGTAGGGGGGAAAAAAAGTTTCGGAATCAATCAAATGGTTCTTTTCCGGCGAGCTTTTGCGGGGGTGATAAACTGTTTGAAACTTTTGAGGGCGAGAAAAAGAGAAAAAGGGCGTGGAGGAGGGACAGAGGGTTGAGAAGGAGAAGAAGAAGGATATAAAATAAGTAATGAAATCAAGGGAAAGGAGGTTAGATTCTAACCGATATCGTGTAATAGAAGTTTCGTAAGGTTGACTGGGTCTCGTTTAAGTTTCAGCTCGATAAATTGCTCCCGTAAATGCAATTAATTGAGAGTTGATGAGAATGGTAATTACAGTCAATTACATATTAGAAGTATCTGTGAGGGCAGCCTCAGCTCTTACGGGGTAAGTTAAAAGTAACTTCATAAGGAAAGGAGTGATTAAACCCATGGCTCAAAACAAGTGAAAATCAACATTTAATGGGTCTGTTCCACACCTTCTTTTTATTTCATTTTTTTTAAGTGCTGGATGAAAAGAACTTACTTTTTTTGTTTTTTTAATTTTTTTAACGACAAGATCATGAATTAAAACAAGTTCAAAATTTTGAAAGTTCGGGCGCTTTAACCCTTTGTTTCCCGACGGTACTTACAAGTATCACCAATTTTACAAAGAATTAAATGGAAAATGCAAAAAATCAATACAAACATCAATTTACATTAAAAATCCTCAACTAGATTTCTCATAGCGGTCAAAAAAACCGACAGCACTTATGAATACCCTTGGGCAATAAAGGGTTAAAAAGGTTCGCGTTTGCCAGGAAACCGGCGATTGCGTAAAGTAGTAGGTACAGGACATTCGACGTAGTATCCCTGCGGTTAAAACGCTTAAAAGTGTTTGTTTTCCCACGAAAATGTTCAAATAACTGCTGAGTGGATATTTCTGGGCATCATCGATAAACTTAATTTGACGGTCTACTTTGATCTTGAAGCATCAAAAGAACCATTTTGATTCGTTTAAAGGTATTCGAAATTTAAACAACACTCTTGTCTTGTCTCCTTTCCTCCGGGAAACTTAAAGTAATTTTGGGGGTAGTATTCAAATATTCTTGAAATACTTACCAGTTCCATGTCAAGTGCATGATGGTTTCAAGAAATGAACTTTGAGCCAGTGCTTTCTGAAAATTGTATGTTTGATTCGGGAACATCGGTTGTGACGATGAATCATTGATGAGACGTTCGATTCAACGTTTCGGTCTACAATCCTCCGAAATTGTACCAATAACGGGAAATGGGTAGCAAGAAAAGAGATTGAAACGGTGCAGCCAATTAATGGATAGTATAAAAGCATAAGAAGAGTGACGACTACACGGAAAGATTGGGCTGAGTCACTTCAGGCGTTGTCGAATTTTGGCAACCAACCCTTCACTTTTTGCTCTTTGTGCACCAAAAAAAAAAAAAAAAAAAAAAAAAAAAAACTGAAAGTGAAAATCAGGGATTTTTGTTTACAAACAAGACAAAAATATCTAATTTATTATGTACTTTTAATGTTTTCTTTAAGCGTGCCTTGTAGGCAAGCTTTTTTTTTAATTTTATTTGTGGTTTTTTATTGATTTTTTTTTTTTTTTTTTTTTTTTTTTTTTTTTTTTTTTTAGTGACCCAAATGAAGAAAAATAAGTCAGTGCCAAATTTTGATAACGCCAGAAGTAGTTACGCCGGATAATTTAGATAATTTGAATATTCAGAATTCCGAGACGGAAATCTGGAAAATTCGATAGAATGTTTTCGTAGAAAAACCAATGATTTTCTCTCGCAAAAACAAAATTGACAAAAAAAAAAAAGAAGAAAACAAATTCTTACTAAAACAGCATGGATTGAAGTCAGAACCTTTTTTTTATTATTACACTTATCTGGCAACAAAACTATAAAACAATCACGTGACGACTCGTGATATTTACAACACCAAACCAACGAAAGGCCTCCCGCTCCCTACTTTACTCAATGTAGTTGGGGCTTTAAAAATGTTGAAATATCCGGCAATATTGAATACTGAAATTATTATCCGGCCATTATTCGGACTTCGGTATCCGGCAAGATAGTTATCCGGCGTATAACACAAACTTGAAATTACTTATAATGTTCTTGTCGTGCGTCGTCGTCATATTTTATCATTCAGTTTGGGTGAAGATTTGGAGTGTAGAGCTTTTTGGGGGGCAGAAAATATACCAACCAGAGTCAACAAAATCATTTCAAGCCAAACAAGAATGTCGTTTATATTGTTATCTCTCACCGTTGAGTCACTATTTTTGTCCCCACCTTGCGAGAAGGGACCTCGATGAGCCAACAAATATTGACCGACGTGAACAGTTAGAAGTTACCTATTTCTCATTGCGACGAGGTTGAAATTCCGATCAAAATTTGGCAACAAGGGTGATAGGGAGACGAAATTAATTAAACCCCGCGCAGATGAGAGCCTTTTGAAAGTGGGGTAAGTACGGCGAATAAGTCACTCAAGATCTGACCGAATTACAGCTCTCGAAAGAGTGCACAATCTGTAGTCTCTCGTCTGCGATAAAATCCTCCGATCAAAAGGAAGAATCTGATACTTAAAATCTAAGGATGTAATTTCTCTTGGAAACTTCAAGCTATACAGAGCAAGGAGCAATATTAGCCAATACTCTGGGAGCCAAAGATGTGGCTAGTCCAACTAATAATAATAAAAAAC
This sequence comes from Trialeurodes vaporariorum, assembly GCA_011764245.1. NCBI lineage: Eukaryota > Metazoa > Arthropoda > Insecta > Hemiptera > Aleyrodidae > Trialeurodes > Trialeurodes vaporariorum. Next base: position 333,395 of record VMOF01000024.1, on the reverse strand, counting down.
CCTAATCCATGCACAATCAGGATTTTTTTAGTCCCTTTATAATAATTGTAAACCGAAGATTTTTAGACGGAAACTTCCAGTATTAGGGCATACGAATAGAGCAAATAAAAAACGAAATGTAGAGCCAATTTCATTGGCTCATTTTTTCATTGGATTCATTTTTATGACCTATAGATGGATATCCTATTACTTAAGACGTAAATTCAAGACGTACCATATAGGAGGTGTCTATCTAAGAGGCTTTATCTGTCTGTTTCTATGAAGAGAGTGTCAAATTAAACAGTAATCTCTTATGACACCTGCATAGCTCCGCGCCTTTTACTCATTAAACTTTAAAAAAAATAGTGAGTCTGGTGAATTTTGTAATCCTATAATGTGCTCTTCGTGATTTTCGCTGGTTTTTAATTACGAACAAACTATATTCAATCGCTCACAGCAAAAATTTACATGAGCCCCATTTGCTCCTTATTTTTGCTATTTTTGCCACTTTCCCATGAAGTAACAACAGTGGCGTAGCCAGGAATTTTTCTAGGGGGGGGGGGTGCGGGGTTCGAAAATTGTCATTGGGGGGGGGGGTCCAAAGATACTAATTTTGAAAAAATGTAACTGAAAACGCAAACGATGACCTTTTTTTAGGACACATTTTGGTGTCATGGGGGGCGGGGGTTCCAGACCCCCTGGACCCCCCCCCCCGGCTACGCCACTGAGTAACAAGTAAATTAAACGCGCATATTTTTTTTAAAATGAAGCTAAAGTTCACTGTTCATAATACAAGTTTAATTATGTTGCGATGTAAACATTTTAAGTGCGTTTAATGTTTGGTTATTTTAAGAGAAGGTTACATAAAATTAGCGTGATCGAAAATTGCGTGATTAACTCCCATGCCTTTCAGGGACACGTAGGTATAGGAAAGAAGAAAAAAATGTGATCGTTTTTGATAACTGATTAACTACAAAGGCTGTCCAAAAAGTAATGCAACGATTGCGTTTTTGAGCGAACGGAAAAAGCTAGCGAATTTTTGTTCACGGATTCGTGTTGTCGGTGTAGATACCGATAAAATGAGACCTTGTTGAGCTCATTTGATCAAAAAATGACCGAGATACAGAGCTTTTCCCGAGGGATGTTGCGAAACCGCCTCCAGGATTTTGGGGTACTTTTCGCAGTACGAAAAAAGTCAGCCTTAAGTTTGATCTCGTGCTGCTCATCGCATTTTTTGACTGGCAAGGAATGATTTACCAAAATTTCGTTCCAAACGGACAAACTGTTGATAAGAATTATTATTGCAAAGTTTTAGGTACGCTTCGTGAGCATATTGCGAAAAAGCGCCCTGAACTAAAGGAAACTTGGATTCTCCATCAAGACAACGCGCGCCCCCATACGGCTGCTTTCACGAAGGATTTCATGGCGAAAAAAGGAATTGTCACCCTCTCCCACCCCCCCCCTACAGCCGGACCTCGCACCTTGCGATTATTGGCTTTTTCCTACTCTGAAAAAGCTTTAAGGGGTAAGAGGTTCGACTCCATTGGTGAAATTCAGACTGAAGTTCAACGGATTCTCAAAACTCTCGCTCCGGAGGAATTCCAAAAACCATGCTGGAAAAATGGGAAGAACGGCTTCGCTTGTGCATCAAACACGAAGGAAAATACTTTGAGAAAGAAGAAAGGCGTCTGGAGTCTTCAGATGAAGAATAATTGAATGTAAACATCATGGTATGATAAGCTTTTTTGTCAATTTTCTAATACACGTGGTTTTAATCGTCACTGGTTTTTTTTCCTTTGCAAAAAGTACCCCAAAATCCTGGAGGCGGTTTCGCAACATCCCTCGGGAAAAGCTCTGTATCTCGGTCAATTTTTGACCAAATGAGATCAACAAGGTCTCATTTTATCGGTATCTACACCGACAACACGAATCCGTGAACAAAAATTCGCTAGCTTTTTCCGTTCGCTCAAAAACTCAATCGTTGCATTACTTTTTGGACAGCCTTTGTATAAGGCCTCTTAAGACGCTAAAAGATAATAATGGAAAGTAATAGATGACGATATTCCGGTGTCCTTGTCAGGCTCACCAGATCAGCTAACCACAAATCAAATAGAAAAACAAACTTACAGAGAGCGACCGCACAAATGACTAGTGGCTGCTACGAAGCATATCGGGCTTGGACAAATTTTAACGACCTATCCCAGAGAAGCCATGTCTCCTACCGTATAAAGGGCCTTATCACGGAAAGACACTCCAACGCAGTGTATAATGGGACTGTGGACAATGCCGTAATCTTCCACCTTATGAGGCTTACTTAAACCCTTCTACCCGCGCCCGAAATCCGAAACCCATAAAACACCATAAAACAAAGAAGGGACCAATTTTACGGCAATTTTCTTCTCTCCCACTCTTTCTATCCCTCTGTCGCTCCTTCTTTCTTTTTCACTTTTACGAGGACAGCAACGTAATGAGAAGCGAATTAATTTCGGTACAAAATAAACAACGTCTAAGCGGAAGCTAGCGCTACTGCTACGTCCACCCCCTTCCCTTCCCTACCAGAACTCCCACCGTTCACCACCCCCACCCCCACCCACCCACCCACCCGGTTGAATTTTACGAGGCAAAGAAATTAGTGCCACCGATCGACCTGCTGCTGCCCTTTTTTATGGCCTTTGATAGAGAGAGAGAGAACGAAAGAGCGGAAGAGAGACGGATTCTTCCGCAGTGTTGTCGCATTGAAGACTGCTCAGATGATAAGCTGTTGATTTCAATCGACCAATCATAAGCAAGGACGAGAAACAAAGGATTTGAATAGACCAATCAGGCGATCGTTCAAGGCACGAGTCATTGAACCCTTGAGGTACCAAGCCCAAACATATTTGTCCACAACCCGGACAAAAATAATTCCTGGAGGCTGATTATGATCGATCGTATCGTAATGCTATTGAGTCGATGATCGAGTGCGTGTTATCTTATGGGTGGTGTCATTCCGAAAGGTTTCATTCCGATAGAAACCCTCCCATCTCTGCGGAAATTCTCCGATGACTCCTGAGCTATCGGAGAATTTCCGTAGAGATGGGAAGGTTTCTATCGAAATGAAACCTTTCGGAATGGCACCACTCATAAGATAACACGCACTCGATCATCGACTCAATAGCATTACGATACGACTGTTCATAATCAATCAGCCATCTGAATTATAATAATATTATTATTACCATAGAGGCACAACGATATGATGTCAACCAATAATTTTCTGATACTTTTAGCAGAGATTATCGGTGCTTCTACATTAGAATCTAGTGATAGCACCAGACTTTCCTACGAATTTAAAAAAAAAAAAAAACTATGGTTCCAATACCAGAATCCTAGTAATAGTACCAGAATTTCCTCGGTTGACAAATCGTTCTACTTATGGCACATTTTTTTTACTATCCCAGTGTATTCTGTTCCCCATTGTTTCAATTAATCGAAGTGAAAATTAAAGAATGTTGAAAAATGGACTTTAACAATTCGAAAGAACACTTTATTAAGCGCCTTCAGTTGTGATAAACACAAATACGAGTACAGCGGAGTGGGAGAGTGGGACTATTTATCATGTATACTCGCTTGATTTTAATGAGTCCATGAGGTGAAGAGACTTACTAAACTCGATTGTCGATACTGAAAGATACACTTTGAAGGCTATCGGAGATTCTACGATGCAGCCAGAAAGGAAACAAAAAACAAAACAAAAACACAAACAAACAAAAAACCGCTTATTCGGTAGCGCTCACGAAACCTTTGATAGCAAAATGACCCAGCAAAAGACTTTCAGAAGAGCAAAACAAATCTTTCGGTAACGTAACCAAAGGTTTTGTATCTGACTGTGAGTCGGACCAACAGGAGAGGAGTTGATTACACGATTACGAGAGTATTTGGTAATGGTTAAACCTTTGTGGAAGGTGATTAAAAGTAGTCGTCACAGTTTTACGATGAGTCACTTCGATTGGCTATAATTGTTCTGCAACTAATATCATGGGTGACTTGTGAAAAAATCAGCCTTTTACTATCGCAAAATCGACCTGCTAAAAAGCGACAATGGGGCTCTTGCAAACTTTTACTATAAGCAAATAAAGAGTCCAAACTGATGGAACGACCAGCGAAAATCACGAAAATCACACTAAGCAAATCTAAAATTCAGTAATAAACTCACATAACTACAATAACGGCAAGATTGTAATGGCGCGGCGGTTCAACGCAGGTATCATGGGAGATTCCTGTCTATTACGTCACTTTCTCTACGGAAACATGAAGATATGTCTCAATTTAGAAAGGAGTCTCCCATGATATCTGCGTTGAACCGCCATTAAGCCCGATTCTGAGAGTGAATTTCGTGATTTTTTAGTGCGTACTCATCGTCATTTTTACTGGTTTTTATGCAAGAATCAACTCTTCAATCTCCTATAACAAGAGTTTGCAAGAGCCCCATTACGACTACTCGGTAATCGTGAAATCGATAACCCCCCCCCCCCCCTACCATTTGCCCAGTTCTGGTTTTATACGCCTAGTTAAAGAGAATTCACTCAACAATAATCTCTTTATAGCTAGAAATGCAAAACCTGTGGGTCATTTTTCTACCAAAGATTTAGTTCAGCTAGCAAAACGGTATTTTTTCAGTGCTGTGAAATCATCCATGTAACTAAAAAATTCTTCTCGAAATCCACAAAACGGCAACCCTGTGATGGCAACCTCAGATGATCCGATAGATTTGACAACGCCGTAATCAAGCCTCAAATCTACAATTTGCTTTATGGTTCTTCGTCCGACATTACTTTTTAACTCCGCGTTAAGATTACATTACAGAGCGGAGGAGCAATCCTGCAAATCGAAAGGGGGTTGAGAGCTGCTAGGGGGTGCGCGGGTAAGAGGGGGGCTAACCGGGGGGGAGGAAGACTGAAAACGGACGAGTTATAGGCGGGCGTGGCTTGTCCAAAGGAGTTGTAGGTATCGAATTTTTAACGAATCATTATTTATTTATCTGACCGTCCACGATCTGCCCCGCGTTGATCCCTTCGTGAGGGACTCAAAGTTACGAGAGCACTTTAAAGGGATTTAATCAATTTGTCGAACCTCTTGCTCTTTTGCCTCTTGATAACTTCGGTTGGCCTAATTTCGCTCCGGAGATTATCCCCAGATTAGCGTCACACTTTTCTTTGCCTCTTGAATTAGGCTTTGTGGGTCAGTTACGCTTATCAACAAATTCCGCATGCCGCTAGTGATTTCCCCGGCCGGGGGATATTTTCGAACTTTTGGGGTATTTTCGACAAACTGAGGGGTGATCACGGCGAATCTATGGTCGCATTTTGCTTTGTTAACGGCGATGATAACGAATATACTTGCTCTGTCCAATCAGAAAAAAGCGTTAAAATTTGAGAAACTTTAAGATGATGAGGCGAACAGCCGTCATTGGCGCTGCACTATGGTCTGAGATGGCCAAAAATCAGAGAGTGAATTTCTCGTCAATTTCGCAAAAAATGGCCAAAAATTAGAGAGTGAGTTTCTCATCAATTTCTCATTCATAAACTTGTCAATACCAATTTGAATTACTGAGAACACTTCAACAAGTAATTAAAACTCAGAGCTGACACCGAAAAGTTTTAAATTAAGCTTTAAAAGGTCGGAAATGATGAATTTTGATGACGTTTTGTCACTGATTTTTGGCCACTTCTTTTCGATCTCAGAGACCATCTCGCGCTGGTGAGATAACGAAAATGGCCATCGCCCGATGGTCTAGAGTTGCCACATAGAGAAATTCAATTAATAGTTACATTTGGCTCCACCCACTTCCGATGACCATCGGAGAGGAAAAATACGAGCGATGGCCATCGGAGGCCGTTCATATCCATCATACAAGGGCTTTCGATTACAAAGCAAAATGCGACTAAACCGTAATGATCATTGTAATCGGATCGAATGTTGATCTAATACGTGAAATCAGATGGGCTCTTGCTACTGCACATTGCACATTACTCGATCGCATCGCGCAGGCAACCAGTCGAGACAGAGATTCTGGTGAGCGGAGACATAACAGGCCAGAGTCTCCGTCGACTGAAGTATGAAAGGGTGAGGAGGTAGTTACAGTTACATTACGGCTGGTTGCCTGCGCAATCGAGTTGTGCAGTACAGCAAGCCCTTTTGATTTAAAGTATTCGATCAACATTTGATCCGATTACTGTGATCATTACGATCCAATCTTCTTTGATCAAACCCAAGAGACGTATTCCCTTATTGTTACTTGTTCATAGGCGATTCGTCGTGTGAAAGCATACCTTACAGTTGTGAAGTAGAATCATTTTTACTGGGAAGTCCTAAACATATAGGGTGTTCAACTGTCCATTGTCTCCCAACCTGGGGCTGACAATCTAAATTCAAAACTGAACTAGCTAAGATCAACTCAATAGCTTCCAATTCAGCTCAAGATGAACACATTCGGTTAAAAGTAGACGATGTTAGAACGCAGCTTTAAAAGAGGTAAGAATTAACCCCATATACGAATTTTTTAAACGAGTGTTTATTTGTAACAAAATTACAAAATTTCAGCTTACCCACGTGTTGTCGTCGAAGTGATCAGCTATTTGACGTTATCAAGGAAGTGGGATGTAAAACAAAAGGGTAGATTGTGAAGTTGGGGGGGGGGTGGTAGATGCATGGACGCCTCGAATACAAGAATCCTTCTGTCTTTCTCTCCTGCCATTTGAATACGTACATTAGAAAATGACGAAGATCTCATCTTAAAAGAGACAGGAATATTCACATGTAAAAGTAGCTTTTTTGGTCATGTCCTCAGAAAGTTTCCATCGGAAATTTTTGTGCTTCGTTTTTCGCTGCAAGAAAATATTCGATAAAATATATCCTGACGGAAGTCGACTTTTCTTCTTCTTTCCAAACCGTCATGACTTCGTCAGTTTTTAACTAGCAAATAAGTTGATGTTTTGAAAGCAACCAAGATCAGGTCGCTAGCTTGTTCGGTTTTGAAATTACAGTATAAGTCCCAGTACACTTTTGGGACACCCCTTCCTTTTGCAGCTTTCAGAGAAAGAGCTTTCTCGTTTTATTTTCACAGTAAGTACTAAGTATGGTGTATAAATCCTACTGATACATGGAAATACTTAATGAAACACCCTGTGTATACACTTTAAAAAAAGGCAGGAAATGAGTTCGGCTCAAAGAATACCGATCGCAAAATTAGCTGCGAGAAAAAAGTATGAGATCAAAAGTAAGAGTAGCTAACGTTTTCGCTGAATTTTTATCCATTACGCTGTTAGGTGCGGAACTAATTAAAACCCGATCAAAAAGAAGAAGGAAGTGATAGTAGATTTTCTGAAAAGATTAACTTACTCGAAATTACTAAGAACTTACTCGATGGAGAGGCTAATAAGAAGAAAATTATATTATACGAGCCTTTTGTTCAAACATGCCCGATTTTCATATCGTTATAACTTTCGCTGATTCACGAACCCTAACATTTCTATTTCTATACCTATATAGTGAACAGTACGAAAATGTTTCTTTTTTCATTATGAAAGTTTGTTTTCCCTTGAACCCTGACAGAATACCTTTTTAAAAAAATAAATTAAATGATTCAATGACGCCGATGTTAATTAAACATCGTGACCACAAAATGATTTTGTTCTATTGACAAAATGGAATGGGGCTGTTGCACACTTTTGCTATACGGGATGTAATAGTCGATTCTGGTGTGAAAACCTCCAAAAATAACGATGGCAGCGCTAAAAACTTCCGAAATCCACTCCTAAACTTAATAAACTCTTTTATTTGCGAGAGCGTAAGGGGCAGTAATAATGGGAGATTGCCATCTAACAATACTGTAACTCCATCAAGAAGTGACCAATAAGAGGTGATTTTTATTTGACACCGGTGTCAGTAGATGTCACAGTACCATTCATCGGATGTGGATCACTACTATAACTCTGATGACTAATTAATTCAATAGGTGGATTGAAAAATAAAATTAAAAAAGAGCTTACCTGTTAACGAGAGATTTCGACGAAGCAACTGAACTCAGACGGCAGTTCTGAAACAAAGAGAAAATTGGGACGGATGAATATTTTTTGGAATAAGAAAAAATAGTGTAAAATGCGCATAAAATCAATAAAATTGTTGAGCTATTATAAAATTTAAAATCGACAGCCAGTTAAGGAAATACTTTTAAACACAAAATGGGGTTTTGAAAAAAAAAAAAAAAAAAAATCCCTATTTAACAATATTACTAATTTCTGGCCGGGGAAGAGATCACTGCCCACTGCTCAGCTACCACGCCCAGGTTCTTTCAAGGTAATTTGCTCTTGTATTTTGAGCCAAAAATATATCCAAATTTGGATAGTGAGATGATTTCTCAGGTGTCGAATATGGCTCGTAAAAAACGTTTGTTAACTATGAATTAAATTCAGGTGAAATGCTGTGATTTTCAATTAACTCACAAAAGCTAATGGTTTTATTTTTTTTAACTTCACTTGTATGTTTAATACTATTTTTTGAGGAAGATCGTCCTCCAGCCGGCCGATCATTTACTTCATCATTGAACCGATCGTTAAAACTGTCTACGAGTGATGCTATTGGTCGAAAATTGTAAAACTTGGCTGTTGCTATGGTAACCATCGTTAGGAGTCTCGTTTTATAAAGGCTTTTCATGAGAAAACTTTAAAAAACGGACACTATAACGATGGTTACCATAGCAACGGCCAAGTTTTACAATATTCGACCAATAGCATCACTCGTAGATAGTCCTAACGATCGGTTTAACGATGAAGTAAATGATCGGCCCACAGGTACGTTCACAGCAATTGTCTCCATTATTTCATCCCTAAAATGTATCTACAGTAGATAGCAAGTGGCTTGCAAATAACGTTTGTTGGCCATAAATTCATATAAGATACGATGATTTTCAATGATCTCACAAATTTAGCTCATCATTTGAATCATATTAAGTATGTATACCACTGGTCTCCTCGAGGACAAAGTACTTGCCTCGAATTCGCAAGAAGAAAGCAATCAATTAAGCTTACTTTGATGTAGCAAACGGTTGCAAAATCATCTTAAAATGAAACAACAAATACCGAAAGTTACACTCGGGTGGGAAGCGGGTTGCGTCGGTCGATACGACCGGCAGCGGCGAAGGAAAGCAAATAGTCTGTGGACGTTAACAGTGCATCGAGTATTACGGTGACTGTTGAGAGAGGGCAAAACTGTATTTAATTTGATCAGAGGAACGAATGGGCTCGGTACAAGGATTACGTAGACGGTTGGAGGGGGGGGGGCGTACAGCTTGTTCTGAAAACTGTACGGATCATTAGCTACGGATTTTACCACCGCTGCTCACGTGACCGAAAAAAAGCCCCCGTTTTCCGTGCACGTTTCAAAACATTTCGACAAAAATTTTCCAACTTCTCTCCTTTTTTTTTATTATTACTATACTGTTTCCACCTCTTTTCTCTTCGGTCCTGAGCGCCAATTCCTGTAATTTCGGTAGATTAAATAAAAGCTTTATATTAAAGTTTAATATTCACCCCCAAGAGAATGGATTCGGGGGAAGGGGAGTATTGTTGGTAGTTTGAGCGTTGTTTTGAGATGAATGAGAGGAGCTCGAAGGAATTTTTATTTTGCGGCCGAAAAAATTCGAAGGCAGATTGGTTCGCTCTAGACAAAGTTGAGCAATTATATAGGAGTGTGATCGATTACACGATTACGAGGTAGCCAGTAATCGACAAACCTTTGGATAGTCATTAAATATAGCCTTCACAGATTTAAAATGAACTTTAGGGTCATTTCGATTGGATATAATTCTTCTGCAACTAATATGATGGGTGACTTGTAAAATATCAGCCCTGATTACTGTAACATCACTCTGCAAAAAAACGAAGATTACGATTACTTGGTAGTCCTGTAATCGATTACTATCCTTATTTGCCAAACTCTCGCTCTCGAGTTGATAACAAGTCCTGAGGGCCGATCATTTACTTCATCGTTAAACCGATCGATAAAACTGTCTACGAGTGATGCTATTGGTCGAAAATTGTAAAACTTGGCTGTTGCTATGGTAACCATCGTTAAGAGTCTCGTTTTATAAAGGCTATTCATGAGTAACCTTTAAAAAACGGACACTATAACGATGGTTACCATAGCAACAGCCAAGTTTTACAAAATTCGACCAATAGAATAACTCATAGACAGTCTTATCGATCGATTTAACGATGAAGTAAATGATCGGCCCTCAGTCGTTCAAATTTGTATTGATACCTTTACCACGTGTTGCGATCAAGTATTAATGGGGCTGTTGCACACTTTTGCTACACGCTATTTAATAGTCGATTCTGGTGTAAAAACCGCCAAAAACAAATATGGCAGCACTAAAAACCTCCGAAATTCAATCCTAAACTCGATAAAGCTTTTATTTGCGCGGGCGTAATGGTGGCTGAGGATAGTAACAATGGGAGATTCCCATCTAACAATACTGTAACTCCACCAAGAAGTTACCAATAAGAGACGACTTTCATTTGACACCGGTGTCCGGTGTCACTAGGTGTTGCGGTACCATTCATTGGATGGAGCTCATCACTCTGATGACTAATTATTACTCTGTGGAATCTGCTGAAGCCCTGAAAAATCGATACTTCTGCATGGATTCAAATTGCAAAATTATGGTTGCCAAACAGCAAGAGCCACCACTGGTGACGGGTGACAGTACCACCAGAAGACATCAATGGAATCAGCCCCTCAATAAAAACATTAAACATTAGCAAACCAGAATTGATTATTTTCCGTTTATAATAAACTTGAATTTTGAAGAAAGAAATGTCTTATTAAGAATACGCAGGTAATGATTGATAAGTCTTCATATAAACTTCCAAACTTTGCGAGATGAGAATAGAAAGTTGATGCAACCCTAGATCTCTCTCCCCATCGCATGCTGAAAATAATTTTCAATTTTTCATCATAAATATCCGCAGTTACTTGCGCAAGGAAAAGGGAAAAAAATGTTTCATACACGAAAATTTATTATACCTAAGCGTGAGACCGATAGAGGGAGGGAGAGAGAGCGATGCAGGCGAATACTTTTATAAGTTATGAAAATTTATTTAGAGAAATCGGGAACTTTGCGCAACTTTATATTTCTCATTGGGATTGAGAGCTGGTTGGGAGTACCAAGTGCTGGGGTGATTGTGGGGGGGGGGGGGGCATAAAAAGCAACTGAACAGGAACCGCGCGAAGCAAGGTTGCCGAGTCAAGCAGACGAGTTCAGTTTTTTCAGCGTGGCCGCTTCAACTCAATTCTTGCCAGCTTGATTTTATATCGAGTCGTTGAAAGTCGTTGTTAGGTTAACACAGGAAAAAATTAAGCATAAGACAATCTCTCTAACAATAATGTAAAAATTGTAAACTTGTGAGGTCGAAAATAATAACAATAATAACAATCAGCTAGGACCCCGAAGAGTAGAAAAAACCAGCAATAACAAACATACAAGCAGCATAATTGCCAATTTTAGAACACGATTACCAACTTAAAAATATCACCCAAAACTAGAAGATCACGTTTGTTTAGTAGATATATTAAGGTGATTCCACGGTCGATTAGTTCTAAGCAATAGCGCCACATCGCGCTGCTCAAAAAGTTAATATGTTTGATCAAAATTGCTGAATACATGCAAAAAGCTCAAATTTGAAGAACGTTGGCACTTGCGAGCATACGACGGAAAAATTCCCCGACATTTTAAATCCGAAACAAGCCGACAGTAATGCCAGGATATGCAGTTTATTAACTATATATCCTGTCCCGGCCTGTCTATTGACAGGTAATAGCCAGGTAATAGCCAGGTAATATAAGTAGGTTCATGAGCCGGGAGCCCTAATGAGTGCAAATGAGGCAGATGGATACGGACCCGCTTGCACTCACTAAACTTATGGCGAAGTTCAGGGCATACCTTCGCATCAGGTGCGTAGCTCCGCCACTGCGCCTAGCTTAAGGGGTCTCTCCACCTGCGAATGTAAAAGCGCGAATAAACTGATTGAGCCAATGAGCTGCCTTGAAGTCGATAGGTCGAGTCCGATGTATCGACAACAAAGAAGCCCATTGACTCAAGCAGTCAATTCGCGCTTTTAAATTCGCAGGTGGAGAGACCCCTTTAAACTTTCAAGTCATTTTGTGAGCCTGTGAGTTAACTTCGTCATTTTTTAATATGCTCATCCTAATTTTCGCTCGATTTTACTCAAAATTAATTATTCAATCGCTTACAGCAAAATTGAAAGCCTCAATGCCATTATTGTGTGCCATTTTTTTTTTTTTTTTTATTATTATTTATTTTTTTTTTTATATAAAGTTAATGAGTTAGGATCCAAGCTTGAACTGGCAACGATGCGAAGATACAGGAATCCTCCACCGTGAGGGTCCGCCGCGATGCGCAACCCGAGTTGGCATGATGAGTTGCCCTTGTGGGAGGTCGAGGCACCGGGGTAAGGATGAGGGATACGAGAGTCAATAATCCTTGGGAAAACCAAGCTATGGTAGAGGAGGACGGGGAGAGGGGGGGGGGGGGGGGGGCGGGGAGGGGGAGGCGAAAAAGGTGGCCATATCAGAAAGGTACGCTCCTCCTTATGCGGAATGCCAAGGGCACCACGGGTGGGGGGGGGGGAGAAGCGCAAGAAAGTCTTGCTCTACGGTTGTTGCTTGCTATAAAGAGGGGTGACGAATGGTCGGGAGGGGATGATGGAGGAAAAGGGTTGAACTTTATCCACTCTCCGGCTCGCCTCTCTCCACTCTCTTCCATGCCTGCGTCTATAGGTCTGTCCGTCCGGTGACGATGAAATCTCGGATTGGAGACAAGAGATGTGGAATTGTAGGCCTCTTCCTATATGAAGGCAACTAGTTTCAGCATTCATCGTTTTATTTGATTATTAACTTATTTATCTATCTATTCGCACCCAGTTGATTATTTATTTAATTTTATTTTATTTTATTTTATTTCCTTCCGGTGCGCGGGGCGATTGCAAAACGCAATATCTCCGTGTTTCTGAAAAGCTTGAACATTATAATCGAAAGCCCCCCCCCACCTCCACGCACACAGGGTTGCCCCACGGAATACGAATTAAACGAAGATAAAAACCTTTAGATTCGTTTCATTATACTCCAAGTACGAGAGCTAATATGGACCCTAGCTTGCAAGTGTTGGAGAATTTTGTCTGAAAGTCCATTCTTAGGTATTTTGGGTCGCTGAATCCGAATCTGAACTTTACGTACGAATCAGAGGCGCGGAAAGGCCGCCATTTTCCAAACTGAATGTCAAAATCACGTTTTTCGGCTTATTTTGCTTACAACTCGAGCACCATCGCTCATATACAAAAAATACATTAATACAAAACTAAAGTTCGTCAAATTTACAACGGGAATAAAGCATGATATTATTATTTCAAAAACATCAAAACTGAATGCGCTACGGAGCCACGGAAAATTGTGAAATTAGTCCGTTGTAGCGGATAACCAATAAACGGCCGCCTTTCGTCGCGGCCGCTTCACTGGAAACTCATTGCTATGTAACATGGGCAAAAAGGTGATGCCGCCAAAACCCAGCTTGTGACCCCTCCATCGATTCAGCTTGGCAAATGGAGTCGATCTTTCTCAAGGGCAGGGGCGTGTCGTGGTGGGGGAGGGGTATATGGGTACTCTTGCCCTGGTTTTCACTCTTTGTGGGCGTCAAAATCAGGGCGAACAACCAAAAATAAAAAAAAGTTATCAAATATCAAAAGTGAATCACCGATGGCGGTGTCTAAGGATGAGTGTGTAAGAACTATAAAAATGTCTTCAAATTCATAATCGTGAGGGGGGTGGCAAGATTGCATTCTTGCTACACAGCTCTCTGTGAACCACAGAACGCCCCTGCTAAACTGCATACATAGTTTTTAGGAATTTAATTAATAATACTAGTTAATTTTTGTTTGTTTGTTTGCTACAATAACTGTATTTTTTTATTGTTTTTGAGAAATTCTAATTACAGAACCTTTTTTTTTTAATCATCCTGTATAAGCTGTATTCTCTGTCATTTTCCCTCTGCGTTCTCATTCATTACCGATCTCTCATTCTTTCATTTACCGCGCTCATTTTTGAAATGGAGTGACTTGCCCTGAGTGAGAATAGCCCGTGAGAGAAAAAGTGTAGATATACACGGTGTTCTAGGGAAGAGGGGGTGGGGATGGTAGGAAGGTGCAGGGAGGGGGAGAGGGAGGAGGGAGGACTCCGCCGTTAAGTGTGAGTGCGTAAGCATTCTTATGATGGATAGACGTATTGTCAAGTCCATTTATCAAGACATTTTCAAAATGTGCGAGAAGTGTAATACCTTTTTATCTCTCTCAACTAATATTTGGTGCATGTCGGAAAAAAAAGAAAGTTTTATTTCCTACCCGAGAGACAGATGGAGTTTTGAAGGGTGGGTAAAAGCACAGGAGGAAGAACGGACGCAGTAGCTTTTTTGAGACAACCGACGCGACGCTGCGCTGATGCAGTATCGTCAAATTCATTGTCGCGTCGACTGTCGAGGGAAAGTTTCGGAATGATGCTGTAAAAATATCTCGATGTCACTTACTTCTCTCCGAGGCACTTCTGGAAAAAATGAAAGGAGAGGAAAACTTTACTTGAAGGCGATACTTTTATTTTTATTTTTATTTTTTTTTTGTCCGGACGCTTACTTATCGGTTGAATGAAATGCTGTGATTTGAAAGTTCGAGCGATGCATTACGGTGACGTTCTCTTGATAATGTGCGGTTTGAGACCTCCTCCCGAGGGCGCAGCTATGACGTAAATAATGAGTAACAGATGAGAAAGAAATATATTTTCTTATCTCCTTCATCAAGGCAACAAGTGATTTATTACGTAATAAGGACGAATAAATGTCTCGTCTACAGTAAAACGATCGAGTCAATCGTGCGGCATGGGCGGATCCAGGGATCTGGCAACTGTGTATTCCTCCCATTTGAATGCGTGAGAAACAATCGATTAGTCAAGGGGCCATGGCCCCCTCGAGAATCGATTCTTCCTCATGCGTTCAAAGGGGAAGAATACATGGTTGCCATATTGCTGGATCCGCCCTTGTCATGCGCTTCGGCGGTAGACGGACTATTGGGCGAGGAGGGGTAAAAACCGACCCTTTTGGGCGAGGAACATGAGGTCTTTTGGGCGAGCTAAAAAATAGGGAATTGGAGGGGATCCAGAGAAAACGTAGGGCTTTTTGGGCGAGTTCAAAATGGAGAAAAATACGATTTTCATATTTACTGACCATGATGCCAGATAGTCGAGTGTAAGAGGCAGGTCCGAAAAATTGGAAAAATCACTTAAACTTGTTATCATACAGAAGAATAATAAAAATATTGGAAAAAGCAATTAAACCTATTACACAAACACAAAACAGCCACAGCCAAAAATCACAGCTGATCGTAATTGAGGAGGAATTTTAAATATTACATGTAGAAAAAACACTTAAATCTATTATCACAGCCAAAAAATCACAGCTGATCGTAATTGAGTAAAAAATGGAAAATTTTATATGTTTTGGCCCTGATATAAATAACGAAGCTCTTTCACGTATTGAAGGCGACTTTCTGATGTTTTTGAACCTGCCTTGAACTGATTTCATGATGTTTCAGCCGCAGCCATCCGATTAGCGCAACTGCTTTCCGTGGTTCATTCTCATTGTTGTGCCGGATGGAGTAAACTTTGGTAAAATTCACCTCGTAATCTTCGATATTATGCGTCTGATAAAGATTGTAGTCGCATTGCGAAGAAATGCGAGGTTGCCAAGCCTCGAGTTGACCTCGCCCAAAAACCCGTGGCATCTACCATCATCTGTCTGTTCCCCCACATTTCCTCGCCCAAAAGACCTCCCTTTTTTTTACCTGATTTTACCCCTTCGCCCAAAAGGGTTGCGCCCGCTTCGGCCGGGTGAAGAGGTAAAGGGAACACTGAACGGTAGCCTTCTCTCAAATGGGGAAATACCAATTCTCAAACCAATTTCCCAAAAACGAGCAAAAATATTTAAAAATGTACGGAAATAGAGAGTTTAATTGCTCCATCTGGAATTTAGTTTTGAGGTTTTGTCTAACCTAAGAAAATTTGCTCAAGGTGCTCACGTGTTTCAGACATCGCGGCTAACCAGCATATCAGACGCACTATATGGTCAGAGGTCGAGAACAAGTGGCCAAAAGTAGGTGAAAACCAAAGACATTATATCATATAGACGGAGTGCATAACAAGATCCTTGAGGCAAACTCGCGGTACTTCGTATGTTCACCAAAAATAATCACCAGTCATCAGCCTGCTCAACGGTTGCATCAAAACTTAAATTGGTAATCTTTTTAGGTATAATCTTTGGCAAAACTGGTGACAAACAAACCGACGCCATTTTGGGAGTAAATGAAAGTTGCACACTATTTCCAATTTCGTAAGTTATTTGAAGCTTTTTTTGATCTTATATCATGTTGTCATTTTGTCAAAATGATGGTCATTAAATAGTGTTTCATCCATCTTCGATCTCGATATTTATAAAGTAGTAAGTTTTGATTAAGAGGCTATGTTCGTTTGCTTCTCACCAGTTGAAGGTTCCTCCCCCAATTTCGAACAATGGACTCGCCCGGCTGCCTACTGTAGTGTACGGTAAGTTTGCCTCACCCAACTCAATGTTATGGTATAGGATACACTCAGTCTATATGATATAATGTCTTTGGTGAAAACAATCCATCAAAAATCATCGTTTTTAAACTTCTAAAGTTAATTGGAAACTGTCTGAAGACTTGTCTTGGTTTAATATTTACTTGTTGAGAGTGCTCTCTCTGATTAAAATTGGTCTTGAAAATTATAAATGATAAATTGATGAATAGTTTACTCGCAGTGGCGAGGCGTGCGATTTGGCAACGTTCTTTTCTCCCACTTAAACACATTAGAAAGGTCAAAATGCCTGGTCATCGCCGATGACTGAAGCGTTCGATCTTTTTGGTGAATTTAAATGGAGAAAATACATGGTTGCCAAATTTCACGCCTCGCCACTGAGTTTACTTTTCTGATTTTTGGCCACTTTTCAACGATCTCAGACCATAGTGTGCGACTCGAAGATTTGTAGGTTAGGATTATTTCCCGTCGAATTCTCATCGATTGAAATATAAATAAGCAATGGCGGGGACAAGGACCTGGCGAGGGTCTGCAATGTGCAACGCACTGAGTACGTGAGCGTAGGCATCGATGTTGTCACATTCCCCTCTAAACTACCAAATTTTACACAAAGTCAAATGGGAAAAATTGGATAGTTATCTGAAAAATGGCAACACTGGCTAGACATCCTGGTATATCGTTTTCTTTCTTCTTTTAATACAACACTTGACATTAGAATCTATTCTCAAATTCGCTGTAGCTAAAGTTCGCAACAGGCCCATTAAAAAAACAAACAAAAAAGCAAAGAAAAAAACCTGACGTGTGTGACTAGTTGCAGTACAGCGCCGTTATTTTATGAGAAAACGCGGCAAAAAAAATATAAGGATCCACTTTTGGACCTATTCTTTTTAATATTCGGTGGACGGGAGTTTCAAATTGAACAATGCGCGCAGAGCTGTGGGAGGGGGAGAGGGCGGGAGAGGGGGGAGGGAGGAGAAGAGAGAGAGAGAGACAGAGAGAGAGAGAGAGGATAAAGGAGAGATGGAAAAAAATGCATAAAAATGGAATAGGAACGCAGAAGGCTGTGCGATACAGAGTTGAGGGTGTATTTTTACACGGGCGACTATAGCATCTATTATTCAACCGAATTTCCCGGGGTCCCAACTCCCAACTCTGAAAGCGCAGAGGCTCAGGATCGATGAATAATACACTGCACATTGGTTGAACGGCGAATGGCGAACAAGTGAAATGGAGCACAGTTTCTTCTTCCGCATCTTTGCGGAACCCAGAGGACCCGTTATTCGGGCGGGAGTCGCTGAAATACTTCGATGGTAACCTTATGCTATGTATAATATTGCCGTGTATGGTGCTGTCCTCTACAGACTTGTGTAGACCGTACATGAAAAGCTTGTAATACTTCCGATTTCTTAAACACATCTCAGTCTTGCATAACTTTCACAAACATTCTCTTAAGGTATAATTTAAATAACATCTATAACCCAATGTGGCACTGGGCGCATTGCGACCAAATCTGGGCCCAAAGAATGTTCGGGACGAATGAGTTTGAGTCGTATAATGTATACAGGGTGTACCAGACCACCCGGATAGATACTTTTTCTCGAAAACGGCTGGGAGTAGAGAGCTGAAGCACTAAAGTCACATAGGGAATTGACCCCAAAGAATCCAATGAAAATATTTTCAAAGCCCCCGAGGCCCCTCTGAGGGGTTTTGGGGGGGTTCGAAATACATTTTTCCATTTTTGGCGGGAATTAGCCTATAAACTGTACAAAAATAAGTTCAGATCCTGATAGAACAACTCATTGCCGACATTTTTGGTCCCGTAAATTTTTCCAGAAAACCCCAATTTTTGGGGTTATGGGCCTTTTTGGGGGGAAATTTTCATTCGGCCACTGTGACCACACTATTCAATATTTTTACAAAAACTAAAAACCATCTGAAAGAAGAGATCAAGACCTTTCGATTGAAGTGCCACATAATACCTATAAGTGAAAAATTAAGGCCCCCACTTAGATTCCAAAATTTGGGGGTCTTTGGGCCCCCCCCACGTAAAAAAAGTCAAATAGCAAGGTATGGCTTGTGATACATCGATCAAAAGCCCTTAAGGAGTAGAATAAGTTGACTTAATCCAAAATCGTCTACAATCATTAATTTCAAAATGGCGGCTATTTGAAAATTATGGGTGTTCAAAGGTAAGTCCTGGGAAAAGAGTCCAAGATTGAACGATACATGGATTGAAAGGCCTTCAAAAAAGCAAACGAATGGCTTAAACCACAAATTAATCCGCCTCTTCAATCAAAAGTTATGGCCAATTAAAACCTAAAAGGCTCAATAAGGCCTATTTAAGGCTGCTTAAATTTCAATCGGCCATAACTTTTGATTGAAGAGGCGGATTAATTTGCGGTTTGGGCCATTCGTTTGCTTTTTTGAAGGCCTTTCAATCTATGTATCGTTCAATCTTGGACTCTTTTCCCAGGACTTACCTTTGAACACCCATAATTTTCAAATAGCCGCCATTTTGAAATTAATGATTGTAGACGATTTTGGATTACGTCATCTTATTTTACTCCTTAAGGGCTTTTGATCGATGTATCATAAGCCATACCTTGCTATTTGACTTTTTTTACGTGGGGGGGGCCCAAAGACCCCCAAATTTTGGAATCTAAGTGGGGGCCTTAATTTTTCACTTATAGGTATTATGTGGCACTTCGATCGAAAGGTCTTGATCTCTTCTTTCAGATGGTTTTTAGTTTTTGTAAAAATATTAATTAGTGTGGTCACAGTGGCCGAATGAAAATTTCCCCCCAAAAGGGCCCATAACCCCAAAAATTGGAGTTTTCTGGAACAATTTACTGGACCAAAAATGTCAGCAATGAGTTGTTCGTTCAGGATCTGAACTTATTTTTGTACCTTTTATAGGCTTTTTCCCGCCAAAAATGGAAAAATGTATTTCGAACCCCCCCAAAACCACCCAGAGGAACCTCGGGGGGCTTTAAAAATATTTTCATTAGATTCTTTGGGGTCAATTCCCTATCTGACTTTTGTGTTTCAGCTCTCTACTCCCAGCCGTTTTCGAGAAAAAGTACCTATCCGGGTGGTCTGGTACACGCTGTACAGTAATCCTCCGTCTTTCGCGGGGGTTCGGTTCCGCGGAAACCCCGCGAAACGCGAGACCCGTGTTAGGTAAATGTAAATTTAGGGGTTAGGTTCCTGATGCTTACAGCGAAATTTAATAAGGCGGTGATGACAAAGACGTTTGGAAGAAGGAGCTGATGATGGGTTGCAGCATTTACGTCTCATTTGAACCCGTAGCTTCTTTGTATGGAGCCAATATATCCTTAAGGCTTCGTTTAATGGTGAGATTCGTTCTATTACGGGATCCGTATTCCATATCAACTCACTCGTCCGCAAACTACTCCATTGTACCTAAAAATGGCGAATCTAACCTCACATTCAGAACATCGGAATGTTGGGAGCGCTTTCCTATACGTTACTTAGGGCTGGGCCCCGATCAAGTTGGCGAAAAATCATACCAGACTTCAACTAGCATAACCTCATTTTTCACGAATACTTGCTTCTGATTGGTCGGCGGTGCAGATTCGGGGCATCGGTTGAACTTGAGTATGACTTCAAGGCTCAACTTGATAGGGTCCCTAAGACCAAATAATGTTAGGTTCCAAGCATTGTCATGCGTGCATCTTGCGTGCGGTTACGACCAATCAGAGAGCTTACGCACGCGTCACATGATCATGCGTAAGTTACGCTCGGGATTATTTGGTCCTAGGGGTCTAGAGTCTACCCGACTCATTCTAAGTGATGTGATTCTTTGGTTTACGTCTTGTGGTACATATTTTGTGGTTAGTTTGATTTATTGCCATATTTAAACGGTCAAATGCGGTCCATTAAGTGGTGGCTGATGCTTGTTGAGGTTCTTGGGGCGGACTTGGGGTCGATGACCGTCTATAACGAACGTTTTTTGGGCCCTGCGCACTCTCGCGAGAGCTGTTGAATTTAAGATTACTATGTATATGCACTAGCGACAAAGGTAGGGGGGCAAGGCTCAATCAAACGCAGCAGCTCAAATAAGCAGGCTACGACCTTTCTGTCTTCAAAACTGTTGCAACGAAAGCAAGAAAAAAGCACACCCTCTTTAACTTTTCATGTCCTTCATGTAACTGAAGCTTTGTATTCAAACACCCCGCGCTCAGCTGGGAAATTTAAATTTGTTTTCTCCGCTGTGGCAAACACGCCGGTGAGCGCAAGGGACGACCGACGGGACATTTCATGCACGCCTTGTGTTTCTTGGGACATTCTTAAAAATTTCATCGAGCCACCAATCCCATTGTAAATGTCAGTGTTTTCAAGAGAAAAAGGCAGGTATGTATACAGTATACAGTGTGTCCCGAACGTTCTTACCTGACCCGAGTCGGAAAAACCTAAGACAAATAGAGACCCATCTTAAAGCTAAGCTTGCGACTCGTGTCCACTTTTCCTGCTCAATCTTGGTCGGGACTTGGCGAAACACAGCCAGCAGTCGCCTACAATTGAGTGAAGAACATAGACACGGGCGGAGCCAGCAATTTGGCAACCGAGGATTCTTTCCGTTTGAATGTATGAGAAACAATCGATTCTTAAGGGAGCCATGGCCCCATTTCTAATCGATTGTTTCTCATACATTCGAATGGGAAGAATGCGCAGTTCCCAAAAGTGCTGGCTCCGCCCATGAACATAGATTAGGTTTAGTACTTAGTAGTTGAAGTTTAAATTCGCATTTTTCTGGGGGGAAAAAATGACGGTTTCTAACAAATTATTTCAAAATTGTACATCTTTTGCATGATTGAAATTTTGACTTGGGCCAGGTATGAACTTCAAGCACACCCTGTAAAAAAAATAGACTGCCGGAAGAGTACGTGGCAGTGTCTTGGGCCAGCGAAATTGGCGGACCGTGCACCTCAGTTTCAGTTCCCGCACCGGTGTTCCTTGGTTAAAAATTCAGATTCGGACAAATTGCTTCACAAGGCTTTTTTACTTCAGTTTGGAGACACAGACATATTTAAGAGATGAAAAGAAGAAATGAAAGCGGATGCGCAGAAGGTCAGGATTGTGGAGACTGGAGAAGAGGAGGGTTACAGGGTTGCCCGTTCTTAGCAATTAATTTTTTTAAACGCACTTCCGTTGGACGGGAGAAATATTTAGAAGATGGCAAAAAAAATTTTTTTTTTTTTTTTCAAAATTGAATAAACTACTATCAAAAAAAAAGCATTATGCGATTTTAAATGAGCTAAAAAAATAAATGATTAATGATAAATTGTTTATGAATTAATGATTAATGGTAAACATATTGGACCTGTTACCATGGCTCCCAAGGCCTAAATAAAATGAAAAAAAATAATAATACTGCGTTTCAAAGAAATCTTCAATGGAGCTTCTGCAAACTTTGTTACGGGCTTTAATAGTTGTTTTGTGAGATAAAACCCTGTAAAAAATGATTAGCGCACAAAAAATCACGAAATCCCCTCCCAAACTCAAAAAATGTTTTCATACGTAATGGGGTCTTTCCCATGGCAATTCAACCAATAAATTTTCATGACCATCTCCGATTTTGATGAAAATTGGAGGGTTCTTGAGCTAGGTGAGGTAAGTAAAAGTTGAAAATTTTAGCTTCCTACCTCAAACAGGACCAGAGTTATGGGGGTTAAAGTTGGTAAAATCCCCCCCTTTACGCCCAAACCCCCTACCCTAAAAAAGGCATATCCCCGGGTTCTAGTTGAGCTAGAGAGTGCAACTTTGGCTCATTTTGAAGCTCTTAATGTGTTCTGTCAGAAATTGTAAAAAAAAAAAAAAAAAAAAAAAAAAGGGTACTTGGCCCCCCAAAAAAAATTTGGGGGGCTATCCCCAAAATAGCCCCCCTTCGATTTTTTTCTAAATTTGCTAAAATATAGTCCATAGTCTCATAAGCGCACCCTGAAATTTTTAGCCTGGGATACCTATGGGATCTATTTTTTTGCAATTTTTAAAAAATTTTTCCGTCTGCGATTTTCTTACCCTAACCGACCCTTGAAGCACTGTCAACTCAATACAACATGAGGATAGCCTTGACCGACTATTACCGTCTTTTTGACTGGTCTTTTAACATTTTGAAGTACCTAAGAGCAATTCTAAAGAAGCATCATTGCGACTGGAGCAGGGTACCCCCTCCCCCCTCCTCCGCCATACTAGAATGCTGTTCTATTTAAAAAATTAAGTTAAAAAGTCTTAGTTGAAAACAGTTAAAAATTCATAGAGAGTCCTAACTGTCTAGTTGTATTAGCTACTTTTCATGAATATTTAAAAGAAAAAATTTTGAAGACTACATTTTTAGACTCAAGTTGATTATCACTGGGGGAGGAGGGGAGGAATAGACGGCACAAGAGCGATACTTGCAAAACTGTTTTTTTTTTGTTGGCGGTCCAAGATTGTGCGGGTATTCTATACATGCAGTACCTATCCTATTCATTGAGATGTCACTCTGAGTGAACAGCTGTTAAAAATTTTTCATCTTTCTTCTCTAATGTCTCCTTAGCAATGGAAAAAATGACAAACCATCCAGAAAAAAAAATTTTCTGTCTAAATTTCTTTCAAAAATTTTTAAATCAAACAATTTATTTTGTTTATTTATTGAAGTGTGTATTCTTTTTTTTTTTATCTTCCTGTAAATCCTCAATCACTTTTTTATTTCTTTACAACATGTCCAAACCAAGCAAATCAAAATTTTATTTTTTGTAATCCACTAGATGAACCACACCACTCGAAATACTCAAAAAATTTTACCCCAGTCCGGGATTGGATGATTGAAACCGCTCCTAATTTGAATGAAACTTTCAAATTTGTGATAACTGTCGGCAAAAATTAAAAAATTTTGAAAGAAAAAAATGAAAAAAGTCCGAGTCTCAGGGGAGTAGCATAGATCCACCGAGGCTAGAGCTAGTCGCAAGGAGGAAGAGGAAGTTCAGGAGATAGAGGAGAAAGAAGTCATTCATAGTGTGAATTTATTTTGGGAAAAGCATTGGAGAATCCCCAAATTTCATTAAAAAAAGTTGAAACTCAAACGAAATATCCAATATCAAAATTTAAAAAAAGGTAACTAGGGCTCTAAAAAGAAAATTTTCAAGCTTTCTGAAAGAGATAGCGATCAGACCGATGATGAAGATGATACTGGGTCTAAAATTATTCAGCAATTGAAAGACAAGTATGAAACTCAAACTCGAGAAGTGAAAAACTAATGATACTAACGGTACTCCCTAAATCTTGGACCATTAACAAAATTCAGCAAGTTTTTAACGCCACAAATTATGCTGCTCGGCAAGCAAAAAGACTGCAAGTAGAAAAGGGTGTGATGTCATCGCCAAACAAGAGACTGGGAGGGAAATTTACCAATGGAGACAGTAGCGGCAATACATAATTTTTATGAATCTGACACCATTAGCCGTATAATGCCTGGGAAAAAAGATTTTAAATCTATAACGGTAGAAGGGGAAAAGAAACAATTTCAAAAGAGACTAATTCTCAGAAATTTTAAAAAGAGGCTTATGTTAAATTCAAAAGTGAACATTCAGAGTTGAAAAAGGGGTTTTTCCCAAAATTCTGCTCCTTGAGACCTCTATATTGTATCTTGCCTGACTCAAAGGAGCACACTCCGTGTGCATATGTGTCATCCACCAAAACATGAAACTAATGATTTTCAGGAGGAGGTCTCGCTGAACTGACCAACACTCTTTAATTCCTTTAAAAAATTATAGAACATGCATTGCTCAAAAAATTTGCAACCCCCCCAGAATTAGTTTTATTTTTTTTTTGTGTGCCGAGTGTCCAGGAGTGGAACAGCTAACTGCCTCCTTAGCTAAAATTTTTGACGATGAAAAAATTGAGGAAATTTTTTACAAAAAATGGATATCTACAGACGGACTAGTCTAGAAACGGTGACGCAAACAACGGAGAATTTTTTTGAAACTTTTTCAAACAATTTAACTGGTCTGTTGAAACATTCTTTCCTCGCTCGTGAACAATCGGCATTCTACAGTGAAAAAAAAAAACTCTCGGGGAGGGTGAATTTGTTGTGACGTGTGACTTTTCGGAAAACTACAGCTTCGTCCTCCAGGACGAAGTGCAAAGTTTCCCCCTGGAAAACGATCAGGCGACCATCCACCCATTTGTTGTATATTATAAAAATTGAGAGTGAGCTCCATCATTTAAGCTTTGTTATCATTTCCGATTCGTTGGTGCACGATTCAGTTTTCTGTACATTTATACATAAAAAAGTTGATTACATTTTTGAAGGACAGATTTTCTCAAGTCAAAAAGCTGAATTATTTTTCAGACGGAGCTGCGTCCCAGTATAAAAAAAAAAAAAATTTTTTAAATTTGTGTTATCATTTAACTGAATTTGGAGTGGAAGCTCAGTGGAATTTTTTTGCTACTGCCCACGGCAAAAAAGCGTGTGATGGAGTTGGAGGCACCATAAAAAGACTAGCCAGTAGAGCCAGCCTCCAGCGGCCTTATAATGATCAAATCATGACTCCAAGACAGCTTTTCAACTGGGCCCCTAGAAAATATTCACAACATGAATTTTTATACATTACAGAAGCACAGTACCAAACTGAGTGCACCGCATTGGCAGAGAGATTTAAAATTTGCAAAACTCTGAAAGGAACCCAAAATATCATGCTTTCCTACCTATCTCAGAAACAAATTTGGAGGTGAAGTTATTTTCCCCCAAACAATCGAGGGAAAAAAAATGTCAATCACTGGCGAGTCGGAAGAAAACTCAGCGATGAGCATCAACGACATTAAAAGGGTTTTTTCATCAGTGTCTACGATAGGAAGTGGTGGCTGGCGTGTGTGTTTTTCAAACTCATGAGGTAGAAGCAGAAGTTAAACTAACTTTCCTTCATCCCAATGGTCCCAACCCATCCTTTGTGTATCCATCCCCAAAACCAATGTCCTAACATTGCCTCTATCTGAAATATTGATGAGCGTTGATCCATCGAAAAGACTGGCCGAACATATTTCATCACATGGGGAAACACCCCCGCCACCATGAGGCTGGAGAAAAAATTGCAGACAGAGGATGCCTTTGATGAATCTAGTAGCAATGCGTAAGGATAATTCTCAGATATTTAGCAATGTAGGGATCCCTATAAATTCTCACTCAAATAGAATGGCTAGTACGGCTCTGGCTACCAACAGGCTACTCTGGCTACTCAAAGGCAGGTATGATGACCCCTAGTACATTGTTACTTGTTTAGAAATTTCTCTTAGGTACTTCAAAATGTTAAAAGACCAGTCAAATGACGGTAATAGTCGGTCAAGGCTATCCTCATGTTGTATTGAGTTGACAGTGCTTCAAGGGTCGGTTAGGGAAGAAAAACGCAGACGGAAATTTTTCAAAAAATTTCAAAAAAATAGATCCCATAGGTATCCCAGGCTAAAAATTTCAGGGTGCGCTTATGAGACTATGGACTACATTTTAGCAAAATTTTGAAAAAAATCGAAAGGGGGGGTATTTTGGGGAAACCCCCCCCCAAATTTTTTTTTGGGGGGGCCCAAATACCCTTTTTTTATTTTTTTTTTTTTTTTTTTTACAATTTCTGACAGAACACATTAAGAGCTTCAAAATGAGCCAAAGTTGCACTCTCTAGCTCAACTAGAACCGGAGATATGCCTTTTTTAGGGTAGGGGGTTCGGGCGTAAAGGGGGGGGTTTTACCAACTTTAACCCCCCATAACTCTGGTCCTGTTTGAGGTAGGAAACAAAATTTTCAACTTTTACTTACCTCACCTAGCTCAATGAACCCTCCAATTTTCATCAAAATCGGAGATGGTCATGAAAATTTTCCACTTTTTTTGGTTGATGTGGCATGGAATGACCCAATGGCGGCCGTTGCCGCCTAGATCATATGGCAATGTTATGCTTCTTCTTCTTCTCACTGTGTGGTGTTGCGGGGAAAAAACCCGTAAAAATGGAGCTGATTGAGATAGGGAAACCCAATGTAATCGGCGGGAACGGCCGCCATACCGGTCTCGCGTTTGAAAGTATTCTGTGAGTTTGGGAGTGGATTCCGTGATTTTCTAAGTAGTGCGCTATTCGTTATTTTTTTCTGGGGTTTACCCCATGATAAAATTTTAATAAGCTTGTAGCAAAAGTTTGCTGCAGCTCGATTTTACGTTGATTTCAATGGACAATTTTATGAGTTCTCTCATCTCTGTACAATCTGCCAACATTGTTTTGATCTAACTGATACCAGCTCGTGCAAAAAAACTCTAAATTTTATCCTAATTAAATGGACATTTAAAGAACTGGCAACCATTTTTGAACTGTTACCCTATCCAGCAGACACATTTCAAAAATTTTACATGATTCGAATTTGCAGTTTAATGATTTTTTTTTTTTTTTTTTTTTTTTTTTTTCACAATTTGGCAAACATTTAGTGATCTAAGGTTGTCGGTCTGACCCCGAGAATCTTGATCTACGTTTATTTTAAAAGGACAATTTTAAGATTATCCTGCACAGTGTGGCAACCATATGGATGGAGTTGAGCTTTTCACCGAGGGCAGAATTAACAATGCGAGGCTCCGAGGTTTCAAGGTCACCTTAAATTATAGTTACAAAAATTTCAAGACTAACAGTTCGCGATGGAATCACAATTAGAACAACGAATTTCAGCTAAAAAATGTAATTTCGGTGCCTATTAGTTCTAAGAGCCTTTGATGTGATGCTTTTTGCTGATTTTACGACTTCAAAATAATCAATCACCTCTGCCCACAATGGCTACAGTAAGTAGTGTTCGCTACATACGCGGGTCCAGGGGGTTTGTCTTTCTCTTTTCATTTGAACGCATATGTTGGGGAATGACGGAGATACGGACTAATAAAGTCACGTGCGCTGGCCCCGGTTCTCCTATCTTTCCTAACATCATATGCGTTCAAATGGGAGGAGAGGGAGGGAGAGAGAGAGAGAGAGAGAGAGAGAGAGAGAGAGAGAGAGAGAGAGAGAGAGAGAGAGAGAGAGAAAGAGAAAGAGAAAGAGAAAGAGAAAGAGAGAAAGAGCAAGAGAAAGAGAAAGAGAAAGAGAAAGAGAAAGAGAGAGTGAGAGAAAAGTGAGCCGAAGTAGAGGGGGGCGATCGATCAATTAGAGACGTAATTTCGCGTGAACTTTTTTTTCTGAGTTTCCTGCAGGAATTTTGCGGTTGATCCATTTCCAAGGAAAAGGACTGTTCCTCGTCGCTTTTCTGAGACTGCAGAAATCAACAGGGATAAACTCATGCGAGGCTCCGGAGAGGTAAAGTTTCCGTCGAAATTCGCGGATTTAGCTTTGTGCTTGACCGCCCCCACACTCTCCCCCATCTTTTAGATTGTTCCCTTTTTCGCTATTTCCTCATTGCAAGTGCACGCGCATAGTATACAGTGCAGCGGTTATGCGGAATTTATTTTTAGGGAATTCCTTTACGGTCATAGCAGGGGCGAGAGATCGTGTGTGCATATGAAAGGGGGGTGCAACTTTTCTGGGTTTTGCAGGGTGGAATTTTGTCGAGGGCGACAAAAAGGAGGGTCGGTGAAGGGGGAAAATGTATTTTTTCATAAGTTCCTGCCTCCAGAGGGCTGATAAGGAATAGTCGAATCGATTAAATCAAATCGGAAGCATGTATTTTTATGAACTTTGCTACTGCGCATCTCAGAAGCACAGGTAACTATACTTCCTCACCTTTCCATGTTAAAAAAGATTCAGAAGGGGCTGTGATATGAGCTGAGACCTATCGGAACATCTCTCGAAAGTATAGTATGGATAGGTGAGGAAGCGGTTAACTGCGCGCTGTAGCAGCCCCGTAACCCCGTAAGGTTGAATTTTTTCCGAACATCCAGTCAGTTCGTTCATTCATAGAGAAAAGACTCGTTCATAGGGCATCTTCTGGGAAAAATTAAAGGACAGGTAGAAAACATGTTACAGCTCTTCTTCACGATTCTTTTTTTTTTTTTTTTTTTTTTTTTTTTTTTTTTTTTTATAGTTCATTATTAACTGATATATTTTTTTTCTCAAATTTTTAAAATTTGAGTTGTACCAAAGCCCAAAAAAAATGTTCAGGATGGACGAGCTTTGGGTTGTTCGACGTATGCGTGTCTAAAAATGACGAATCTGGCCTGACAATTCTTTAAAGAAGCATCGTGTTGAGAGGAGATCGAGGAGATCGTCTGATGTTACGTCACGCAGGGCTGGTCTTGACTCCCCATGAGTGCTGTGGTTCGTTGGTGTACCTCTCGTAATACTTATTTTGAGGTTAATCTCATCGATCACACCTAATCACAACGTAAATAAACCCATAACCTCTGAAGCTGTGAGGTTGTCAAAGATGCAATCTTTGGATGTTAAAGGTGCATGCATACAGATTGCTCGATATTTTACCGCAATCTTGGATTTCATTAAACGCCTCTTGTAAGTTTATTATTGCATTCTATGACTTTCTGATGCAACCAATGGACTTTTCGGGCGATTTAACATACTCTGACACACTTTTTATCGTTGTAGCAAAAGTTTGCACCAGACCCATTTGCCCAAAGTGCGAAAGAAGTGTTATTATAACTAACCCCCGTGACCGCCGCAGCCTGTCAAACCGTGCCCTCAAAAAAAAAAACCATTGTTAAACAAATAAACGCGAACAAAGGGAGGGCGCATCACAAACAAATAACTCAATAGACAAAGATTGCTTTTAAGGATCTCTGAAAATGTTTAAAGACATGGGTTACAAAATCAGCCACTCAAAAAGGATGCGGGCAACAACAAAGGGGAAGGAAAGCAACCGGAGAAAGCGCAACGCGGATCGACTTTCCTTATCCTTAACGCAGGACGTCGAGGACGAGGGACGGGTCACTTGAGTCGGCCGGCTTGCGTGCGGAGTCGTCGGTCAGTCTGGGTTCCCTGGGGATAGAAAGAAAAAGGGATCGACGACCCCTGAAGAAAAGATGGGGCGGGGGAGGGGAGGGGGAAGCAAAAAAGAAGTTTTAAGTATAACTGCATTAAAGACCGCACTTTTGAGGGAAAAGCGGTTAACCTTGAAGAGGACCCTTCACTTCACTCCTGCCTCTTTCTCTTTCTCCTTCTCCTTCTCTCTCTCTCTCTCTCTCTCTCTCTCTCTCTCTCTCTCTCTCTCTCTCTCTCTCTCTCTCTCTTTCTCTCTCTTCCTCTCTTTCTCTCCTCATCCTGCAGGAGATTAAGTCGAAAAGCTTTCAAGGGTCCGCCAAGCGGCGAGCCTCGAACCTGAAGCATCAGCGCCGAAGCCCGGAGGAGTGGAAGCGGCCATCGCTAATCGGCTATCAACAAAGCTCTTTTCTTCTTGCCTCGCAAATCGCGATCCCCCGAACGAAAGGAAACCCTCTCAGAAATCAGACTCCAAGGATCTTAGCTTGTTTTGTGCATATTTAAACAGTTGGCCCTCGGCCCAAGGGATGCCGGGATGCTGGGATGCGAGGATGAGAGCGAGAGCGAGAGGAACCGTCAGATGTTCCCTTCAAGAGAGGTTTGTCTCGATCTGATAGCGATGAAAGTGCGGTCGGAAGGAATCGGTCGTTTTATATTTCAATAACCTAATTGAAGGCAGTTTCCTTCAATTTTCCTCGTTCTTGGAGTATCTGGGTTCAAAGGAGTTACGATTTGTTTATCTTCTGTTTTTTTTTTCTCTCTAAATTTGAGCTTCACTAGTAAAAAGTATGTACCGTGAACTCGGTTCCAGGACTTTGCTTCCCTCCTCCACCCATCCCGTAACACCTGGTCACAACGCAGTGCCAAAGGAAAGTCATTTCTTATAGAGGGTTTTAGTAATGGCGACTGCCGGTGATGAGCGTTCCAAACAAAGACAGTTTGTCTCTCTCGCCCTCACGTAACCCCCATGTACTGCCGTCTCCCTCTAATTTTAAACATCGTAAATAGAGACATCTTTGGTGAAATTTTCTGGCTGAAATGAATTCCTCGAGGCATTTTAACGCGATTTTGATCATAACATGTCGTAAAACAAGGCCTTGTACCAAAAATTTCGAAACTAGAAATATATGAGTATACATGGGGGTCACAGGAGAGTGAGTGAGATAGTTTGGAACGCTACACGAGTTTTATCACAACCGATTGCGACCGATGAGTGCATTGTTGTGGTTGTTGGCTAACCGTTGACTTGGCTCTAAAACCGTCTATTGGCCACTGCTTGATGGGGTAACAGTGTAATATAATTAGATGGGAATCTCCCATGACATCGACATTACGAAAGCACTTCTAAACGCATTTTTGGGGTTAGGAGAGGATTTCTTGAGTTTTCGTTCTTCGTTTATCGTTATTTTAGATGGTTCTTGCATTTAAACTGATATTTAAATGGCCTGTAGCAAAATTGAGTGACAGCTTCATTGGATGTTGCCGTTCTAATTAGAGTATTCTGCGCCTAGAGCGCCCTAGGGATTTCATTCAGGATCAACCTCGAAATCCACACTTATTTCCCACGTAAACCTGACAACACGGCAAAAGCTGCAAGAATAACAATTTCTTACTTTACCTAACTCGACCTCGCCGGTCACCGTTGCCAGCCAAAGCTCTTCGAATCCCACTTTTCAGAGGAAACCCGCTTGCATTTGACGCGAATCCCCCGAGAATTAGGCAACGCTTTTTCGCTCCTTCCTCCCATCGGATCCGTACCGACTTTACGGGGCCGTGGCTGGGGGCTCAAAATGACGTGGTCACGTGATCGCGAACCTCTGGCTTGTTATATTGAGCAAACAACACGGCACGGCCGCCGCCGCAACGCACAATGATTCAGAATATGACCTCTTTCCCGGACATAATTTTACGAATCAAAATCAAAATGATGCAAACTTTTGCTGTGAGCAAATGGATAAACCAATATTATATAGAAACCAGCAAAAATCACAAAAACCACACCGAGAAAGCCTAAAATTCAGTAATAAACTCACATAACTGCTATGACGGTAAGTTTGTAATGGCGAGAGACGCAGGTATCAATGTATCATGGGAGATTCCTGTCTATTATGTCTCTTTCTCTACGGGAACACAGAGATATGTCTCAATAGGGCTCTTGCAAACTTTTGCTGTGAGCAAATGGATAATCCATTCTGATATAAAAACCAGCAAAAATCACGAAAATCACACTGAGAAAGTTTAAAATTCAGTAATAAACCTTCATAACTACTTAAATGGCAAGATCGTAATGGCGATTCGACGCAGGTATCATGGGAGATTCCTATCTAATATGCCACTTTCTCTTTGGAAACACAGAGGTATGTCTCAATTTATATAGGAATCTCCCAGGATACCTGCGTCGAACCGCCATTAAGCTCGATTTTGAGAGTGAGTTTCGTGATTTTTTAGAGTACTCATCGTCATTTTCACAGGTTTTTATGCAAGAATCAACTCTTCAATCCCGTGTAGCAAAAGGTCGCAAGAGTCCCATTTAGATAAGAATCTCCCAAGATACCTGCGTCGTCTCTCCGCCATTAAACCCGATTCTGAGAGTGAATTTCGTGATTTTTCAGTGTACTCATTGTCATTTTAACAGGTTTTAATGCAAGAATCATCTCTTCAATCCCCTGTAGCAAAAGTTTGTAAGAGCCCCGTTATAATCAATAAACAGTAAGACAAAATGTATATGTGTGGCAATATTCATTTCAGAGCTTTAAACAAGTAAAACAACAAAGTTTCTGCAAGAAAATATCCACAATTTTTCTTGTCCGGAAAAATCTATGATTTTATTCAATGTGCGATGAGGCGAAGCTGAGGTTGCGCGCTCGACGCCTGACAATAAGCTTAGCGCAAACAGAAAACACTACTGTTTGTTAAACCTATCCCGGCCTATTAGCAACGGAGCAACGTAGCAAAAGAGGAGAACGGGAAAATTCTATTCTATGGGGAGAGGACGGCCAGGAGGGGTCGTCATTATAAGTCTGTGGACAACAAAGTCTTGAGCTTGGCAGTTTAAGTTGTCCACTTACAAGAGATCGTTTTTGTGACCCATACCGAAACTTTACAGGAACAAGGAAATACTGTGAGTCATCGTTGAAAAAATAAAAGGTATGCTTCACTGAAAAAAAAAATTGCTGAATTTAACTCTTTTTCAGTTAAAAGTATGGACACCACTTACAAACTGTTAGTTTAACTGTTTAAAATAGTTAAATTACCTCCGAGCCGTGTTAGTTCAACTAATTTAAACAGTCGAACTTACAGTTTTCAAGTGGTGTCCATACTTTTAACTGAAAAAGAGTTAAATTCAGCACTTTTTTTTCAGTGAAGCATTATCAGCGCTTTATTAATGTTAAATTACCCTTCTATAGGGGATGATAGGAATAAATGTTTAGCCCTATAAAGTATAAAGGTTTATAACTCGATCGAAGTGGATATCCAATTGAATAGACTACTTGAAGCTTGCAAGTTAGAATTGCTTTCTCAATTTTCTCGCCTCTCTGTGACGTAAAATCCATTGCTACTTAATTAACAATTTCAGAATCAAATTGATCCATCAACTCGCCGCGCGCTCATTTAAATCAAGTGAGTTGATGAAAGTCTCTACTCTGCGGTACTTGTTTTTGCCTACATTATCAATTGAAGGCACTTTACGATGCATCCTCTTGTATTGTCGTTTCAACGTTCTAACATCGAATGGCGCTCTTGCAAACTTTTTCTATAAGCAAATAAATAGTCCAATCTGATGTGAAGACCACCGAAAAACACGAAAATCACATTGTAAGAAAGTCTAAAATTCAGTAATAAACTCGCATAGCTGCTATAACGACAAGATAATAATGGCGATGGCGGTTCAACGCAGGTACCTATCGTGGGAGATCCCTGTCTATTGTATTACTTTCTCTTCGGAAACATAGAGATATGTCTCAATTTAGATAGGAATCTCCCATGATACCTGCGACTGCGTCTCTCCGTCACTAAGCCCGATTCTGAGAGTGAATTTCGTGATTTTTTTTTTATCGTACTCATCGTCATGTTTACAGGTTTTCATGAAAGGATCAACCCTTCAATCCCCGATAGCAAAAGTTTGTAATAGCCCCATTAAAACCATGTAAAATAGATGAAACCACTCAAATATACACGGACTTGCTAACAAAAAGGTTAAATATATTCCGATTTTCTTCAATTTTGTTTGACGTTTATTCTGTTCCATGGGTTTTCCGAATTTTGGCAGCAACACTCGCAGGAAGTGCGGGAGAATGAATTATAGGGCCCAGTCACAACAGTGAGCTGTGATCATGTATTGTAGCGCTCCTATACCTTTCAACGAGTGGAGACATCAGAGCGCCTTTTGAGCCCCGATTTCGATACATGTCAAAAAGTGACGTGCGAGGAAAAAGTATTGTTCTCTTTGACCTACATATTCTCCATCGAAAAACAGCAGTGAAAACATCCTACAGTGAAGAATTTGAATAAAGGACAAGGAGAGAATGCGAATGAGTTCAAAGTTATAGCCTTTGGCCGAGAAAAAGCGTTTCGTATCGAAGCTTCGTTGGATATTTGTGATACTTTGATAAAAAATGGTACACGGAAAAAAAGAATTAGTGAAAATAACCATACGGATACCTGATTTTGGCACCTGCTAGATGTTATGGTAAACTTGACCAGAAGTATGGAACATTTACCGATACTTTGAGTAAATTTGACATGCAATCAGGTAACATCGCCTAGTAATAATCAAAACATAGTATACTTCTGGTTAAAAATTATACCATAACATCTAGCAGGTGCCAACATCAGGTATCCGTATGGTTATTTTCACCGTAGTTTTTTCCGTGCACGTGAAAAATTGTGTAGCACCCTCCAAAGTGTGGTTTTCTGACTGGGCCCCGTACACTGAAAAGAAAGTGCTGAATTTAATTCTTTTTCAGTTAAAAGTATGGACACCACTTAAAAACTAGTTTATAACTGTTTAAATAGTTAAATTACCTCCGTGCCATGTTAATTTAATTAATTTAAACAATCAAAGTAACAGTTTTCAAGTGGTGTCCATACTTTCAACTTTTAAAAAGTTATATTCAGCACTTTTTTCAGTGTAGTTTTCCAGCCGATCCCACTCTGAAATTGGAATGGTAAACCCGTAGTTGATGAGATCAGCATGAAGAAAATAATATTTTGAAGATAACCACCGATCATTAAAAACTGCCTATAAGCTAATTATAATAATCATGAGGTTCGGGTGAAGATTTTCAATTGTGCATTTATTATCTCGGTAATGTTGGTTCGGCAACGATGGGCACCGATGCAGTACCCGAACCTCAGAATGTGTAACCGTTCCGCGAGGTGACGGGGAAAAGAGTAACTCAACGGTGAGAGACAACAGTAAAACAACGTTCCTGATCGGCAAGAAATAAAGCTTTTGTTGACTTTGGCGTTCGGTGTCCCCCGAAACGTTTCGAACCTTGAACCTCGAATCTTCACTTGAATCTCAAAATAAAATTAGCTTAGTGAGTGACGCTATCGGCCGACGATTGTTGGCTGACAAGTGCCTTTTAAAACGCCGCGCACTAAAACCATCAGTCAGTGGCGGCTCGTGCAATGTGGCAACATCGCAATCTCTCCATTTAAACCTATGTAAAACAATCTATCTTGAGGAGGTGCAATTGCACCCCCAAAATATCGAAATTTTGCATAGGTC